>JAVJIF010011387.1:0-176095 GCA_038442645.1 Agave tequilana
GACAAAAGCCGGATACAAGGAAATATTCAAGTGTTAGTTTCGCTTTAGAAGCTTAAAAGAATGCGCCACAGCCCTGAGGACTAACTTCGTCAGAAGGATATTGTGGTCAAAAATCATGTTAAAGGCATTAAGGTCCTTTTCAGTCATGTTTGAAAGGACAGCTTCACATCTGTTATTCAACAGGATGAAAACAGCCTAAGGGATAGCTTCGCTGGAAGCTTAAAGAAGGACTCTTCAGTTCTTGGGTTCCCGTTCAACAAAGCAAGGGAAAGTCAGGGAACTGAATTCCCTAAGAATAATAGATCATAATTGATCATTATTGGGTTCATCCAGAGATAGCCAGGCATCAGCCTTCAAAGAGACGGCAGTCTCTAATCTAAAGGGAAAGTTCCCTACCGGCGATTGGTCGTTCGATGACGGGGAGGAGAAGGACCCTCCGCTGCAGAAGTTGCCGCTTCTTTTCCCGTTCGTCTCTTGGGAGCCATTGGAGAACTATGGAAGTTCTTGAACTCTTGAATGAAGAGGAAAGAAGAAGAGATGAGTTAAGTGCTCTCTGAAATTTTTATAGAGAGTGATCCGTCCTCTCTCAGCCCGATCGGGCTTTTATAGGCCAATGAGTGCCTGAAGCGACGCCTCGTAAAGAGCACAGGCCGCCGTTTCGAATTAATTTGAAACAGCGCCTAAAGCGCCTTCCAAGAAGCGCTGATTCAGCCCCGCTAAAGGCTAACTTCGCCACAAGTCAAATGCGAATTTCGCACAAAAAGGGATTGCCTTATCTTCGCTGAAGGCATAAGCCGAACTTCGCAGATATGCTAGCTTTGCTGGAAGCCGGTTCTGTTTCAGATGGAATCCTATCTTTTAGCTCGCATGAAGTTTAGCTCCGCTAGCCGAATTCAAGATGAAGGCAAAGCAAAAATCAGATAAGCAGAACTGAATTTTTTATTTAAAAGGGAAGGTACATTGATACTACTACATCAAGGTTGTGTTCGTATAACAGAGTCATTTGCTCAAAAGGCATACAAGTAGTCTTATTAATTTCAAGCGAAACCAACTGGACACGAAAGGCCTTCCTCCTGCACAAGGTCGTAATCCTTCGCACAAGAACAGATGGTGTCACCAGGACAGATTGTGCCACTAGGAAGTTGAACCTTCCGTAATCAAAATTGGCAAAGGACTGATCGCCACCAGCAGGTTGGATCTTCTTTGATGAAAATTGGCAATGGGAGGATCCGCGACCTTACAGGTGACGTCCGCTTTCCCGAGTGGATCATCTCGGATAAGCGACTACCAGCCTCGCCTCGAAGTGGATCATCTCGGATAAGTGACTGCCAACCTCTTCTGGAACGCACATCGGCTGCCCCAGTTTGTTCCTCCTGCTTAAGAGTAAATCTCAACTGGAAAAGCAAGATGAATTTCCTGGTTTCTTTCATCAAGTCACAAGATTGTCAGACATAGCTCACTGTAAGGTAAAACGGAACAAATTAGCAGTTAAACACAGGAGAAGCTACAAAAGCACTAAGTCAAATTCTCTGAGGCGAAGCAATCCGATTTCGATTTAGTCAAGCATTGATTTCAGTTAAAGCAGAGGATAGCCTCGCTTGCACAGTGATGATGGGCTAGCTCAGCAAATGCCAAGTCCTAGTCTCGCCTATATGGCTAAGCCAAACTGATCCTGAGGGACGCAGTCTTGACGCCACCTATATGGCAAGACTGGCTCAACTTTGAAGAGGCTAAGTCCTAAGTTTTGCCTGGTGGCGAACCTAACAAGCATGCAATTATCTTTCTTTAGTCAAGTGATAGCTTCGCTGGGAAGCTGGGCTGAACCCTTCTCTGCAGATCAGTCAATTGCAAAATGAAGAACAAGGGAAATTAATCCTGAAGCAGCTATTAAAGCTAAATTAAGGGAGATGAATTCCCTAAAAGATCATTGGTGAAGTCTTTGAATGATCAAGACTTACCGGTCCTTGGCCGGGAATAACCAGAGTGGGCATTCCCACTAGTTCAGAGATCTGAGTATCTCTCTCAACCAAGAGAAGAGAAAGAAGAGCAGATCACTTCTCTTCAGAGGACCTCAAGTGTTCTATTTATAGGCCTCATGGCCTGAGCACTGCCCCTTCAAGCGTGGAAGCACGAGCGCTTTTAAGGCATTCATTGCGCCTTGAGAAAAGGGACGGTTTCCTTGGAACCGTGCAAAGGAAGAAGCGTCTCCCTCATAAAGGCATTTATGGCGCCTTGAAAAAGGGAGAATATCTCCCTCGATCAATGCAAGAGAAGGAGTAATCTTCCTCGTAACCGGCCCACAGCAGTTGGCCTCGGGAAAGAAACAGATGTTCCAAAGAGAACTTATTCCGGGAAGCCCAGACGCGAAGCTACCCATATGCGAATCTACATGATTCTTCGGCGAACTTATCCCAAAGCAGGATTGAAAGCGAAGCTGAACTTAACCACCATGGCGACGTTCGTACTTCACATACCACCGATCAAAGCAATCAAAGTATTTCGAAGTCTGAGCTATTGCAGACTTTTGAAAACTTTGAAGGGGGTCTTGTTGACACTTAAAAAAGACAAGATTCTTATTGGTCCGAATAATGTCTAAACTTGTTGACATTTACAAAAGACGAGTGACAGGCAAGCTGACAACCAGTTTTCACCCATCTCCGGGGACAAGGAAGCAACTTGGACTCCACTGATCCATCAAGCAGACAGTAAGCCCGGATTGCCTCTAAACAGACCTCAGCAGGTCTAAGATGCTAGCACTTAGTATCACATGAGCCCAAAGGGATAGCCTCGCCTGAGAGGCTAAGATCATCCAACTTCGCCTTGAAGCCATTCAAAGCTCCGCCAGGAAGCTAACTTATAGCTTCGCCTGAACTACTAAAGCGCAACTCCGCAGAGAGAGTTAGCTCCGCTTGAAGCCACACGCAACTGCGCAGAAAGGGTATGCGGTAGCTTCGCACAGACGACATCTAGCTCCGCCGAAGAGCTTTCTTCTGACTTCGCCAGATACTGCCTCCAGCTCCGCTGTGAGTTCAAAGTGGGCAGCGCCGCTACGAGTCTTCTATGGTCAACCTTTGACCAATCGAATCTCAGATGAGATCAGATCTAATCGGGATCAAGATCAAATCCAATCAAGATCAAATCTGAGATCAAATTTGGCAGTTGATTGCCAGAATCTCTCGACTCTTCTAAAACGAGTAAGAGGATCAGGAGAGATCTTTCAATTATATGGAAAGAATCAAAACGGATCAGAACGATCAACCGACCTGTCATTTCTAGCTTCGCAGAAGCTGATCCTAGCCTCGCAGAAAGGCTACTTTCCAGATTTAAATAGATCCGATTCAATCTGTTTCCGTATTTTCAAGGGACAATTATACCCTTGCTCTCCTTATAAATAGCCCACCAGGGGCACAAAGAGGAAGAGGCGCGCACACGAAGACTCCACAAGCAGAGACTTCTTCACAACGCACCGTGCGTTCTTGAATCAGAGACTTTATAGAGAATTGCTTCTCTATTCAGGGTACTGATACCCTAATACCTTCTTCTCAAGGAATTTCCGGAGCCAGGCGAGAAGGAATTCCTAAGTGAAGGCGGTTTTGAGAAGTAACAAGAGGGTTCTACCAACCCTCTATTCTCTGATTCCCCGAACCAGGCGAGAAGGGAATCTCATCGCTCGCATCGTCAAAGGGACAAAGTGGTCGCGCGCTGACCAGACTCCTATCGGCACACTTCTCCAGAATCTCTGAGGAGATCTACTTGTAATCTTTTAGAATACTTGTAATTTAGCTCCTCAACTTTTATTGTAAGTTTTCCCTTTTGCAAATAAATGGAAAACACTTCCAAGAGCTTGAAAAAAGAAAACTGCCTCGGGGTACAAAGGCAAGGACCAAGAAAGTAAGAACAAGCGCTTCAAAGGAACTTGCTATATCTGCAATAAGTAGGGTCACAAGGCAAATATGAATGCCGCAGTCGTCTCAAAAAGAATAAGAAGGACCATCCACAGGCAAATCTGACTGACCATGTATCATCAAGCCTATCAGTTGTGGTGTCAGAAGTGAATCTGACAACCAACAATAAGGACTGGTGGGTAGACACTGGGGTTACTGGCACACCTGCTTTGAGAAAATATTATTCTCTAAATATTAAAAACTGGAGCATGATGAGCAACTCTTCATGGACAACTCAGTTGTCTAAGGTTTAGGAAAAAAAAAAGGTCATACTGAAGTGAATATCTGGGAAGGAACTTACTCTGAGCAAATAGTTATATATATTAAATAGCTATATATTAGATTTTTTATCGAGAGTTAAGAAACCGAGCACTAATTCCAGTTAAATTCTGACATATTGGCTTTGTTAAGATATGAAGAGATGACAATATTTTTTTTTTTTGGAAAAGGTACAAACGCATGTTGATATATCCTGCATTTATAATGTTGGATCTATACTATAACTAGAATGATATATATCAATTCAAAAGTGAATTCTAGAAACCCAACTTCACACATGCGTTAAGCTTGTTTAACAGAAAATTTTAGCCGTAACACAAGGTTGCTAGACTGCGGCATCATCAAGTGAAAGAGGCCATGTAACAATTGGAATTCTCTATCTTTTGAATGGTGATCCTAGGGAATTCAAATATGGTGCATCTTAGCATTACACCTATAATAATTGTGTACATAATATACCCCTAGGACTCTTCATCCTCGTAGTTGAGACCCACCACATCTTATATGTATATATATACACCACGTACTGATGATAAGTTAAAGTACAATTTTAAGAAATCTCAAATTAAATTATGTCTCCATGCAAGTGAGACCAACATAGTGACGATGCATGATCTTGCTGAATAATTGATATAGGAGATTAAGGGCAACAAATAGTAAGATTTACAGATTGACTTCTAGTTGGATTTCTGAAAGGATAAGGATTTTGAAGGCTTCTTTAATTAGGAAACCTAAAGAAAATCTTTGAATTTATTTTTATTTTATTCTCTAAGAATTAGAATTAGAATTAGTTTTCCTAAATGGATTAAGACTCTTTTAATTATTTTTATTTTTTAGGAATAGATTATAGTTTCCTAGTAGAAGTAGTACTGTAATACCCTGATTCCAGAATATGTATCTTTTTACGGTTTTTAACGTTTTAATCGTACACGTGTCATTTCATGTGTGTATTTTCTTCCATTTGACCTGAAATTTTTACACGAGACTCTGCACTCGTACTAGATCCTACCCTAGAAATTTCACAAAATTTATTTTAAAGTATTTAATAAATATTTTCTCTCTCCTTCTATTTTTCCTTTTCTTTCTTCTATAAATTCATTTATTTTTCAATTATCTTCATTTTTATTTTATATTATTTTCTTATGGGATATTTACATATAACCCCAACAAATCAATATTTACATTTATATTTCTTTTTCTTTTTCTTTTCTTCATTTTTCTAGAACTTTCATTGGCTTCTTGAAGAAGCCAAGGCTTTGGCTTCTCTTGCAAGCCCCCCCTCTCTTAAACACTTTCTCACTCATTCTTACACCCCCAAACAGAAATTACCCTTCCTCCCTCTTCATTTTCTCTCACTTCTCTCTCTAAACACCCATTTTCTCACTCTAAAAATTTACAAAAATTCTACAGCTCCATGGCTACTTCTTCACCGCAATAAACTCCTCCCTAGGACTAAACACACCTTCCATATTTTCCTTAACTCTTTCTCTCTCTAAAAAGCCCGCTTTCTCTCTCCTCCTATACTTTCTCTCTCTAAATTTCTCACTCCCTGTCCTTCATGGTCAGCTTGCCAGCCATCAGGGGCTCCACCACGTGGTCTTCCACCCTACTACACCAGCCACTCCATCAAACTCTCTTTCTCTCTCCTAAAAACCCACTTTCTCTCTACCATGTACTTTCTCTATAAAAACACACACCGCCACACCTTCTCTTTCAAGCCACCAGCAGCCTAGCCTATCACCACCCTCTCCTCCACCTTCCACCACCAACCACTTTCCAAAAACCCTTTCTCTTCCTCTAAAATACAAATCTTAGTTTTCTCTCTCTATAATTATCTCCCTTTCCCTTCATTTTCTCTCTCCCCATCACTCCATAGCTTACGCCAGCCTCCCTTGGGCTGTACACACATCCTCACACGCGCACACACTTTCTCACACGTGCACCGAGCACGGGGGTATCGGGTATTTTCCCGATTTTTAGACGAGTACTCTTCCCCTGTTGCAAATGTGAACATACACACATGTACACGTATATTTGTACACGTGCATGCATATTTCATGTTCTTGGCATTTCTAGAATTTTTCGTAATTTTTAAAAATTAACTGGGCATTTTTATAAATTTCCCGCATTTTAGGAATTTTCTGTATATTTCTAGAATTATTTTGCGTATTTAGAAATTATCTGTGCATTTTTAGGATTTTTCTGAGTATTTAGGAATTTTCTATATTTTTCTAGTATTTATACATATTTTCTGTAATTATCTATATTTTTGAAATTTGGGACTAACAGTGGTGCAAGTTGCAGATAAAGACCCTCGGGACGAACTTCCCTTCTGGGGATCGTAGTCTCGAAAGACCCCTTCCAGTTATCCAAGGGCAACAGGCCATCACCACCGCCCATTACCATTAGGGTTTCGAGGTAGCCGGATAGGGGGGTTCTATGCCTCGGATGCTCTATACGTTCTGGAATATCATCCGAGAGACTGCTTTGTAGGTCACCCATTACCTTTAGGTTTCGTAGTGACTGGAGGCAGAGGGTACTCAACTCAGGAGCATAATATGGAGCATGTTACTGTGTTTATGATTATATTATATTAATTATTGCCTGTGTGTGGTACTAACATCTTCTGCAGGTACCTATACAGCCTACGGGTTTAAACTGCTATGCGGTTCTTTACTACATCCTCCGGGCTTTAACCTCTCTGAGGTTTATTAATGGCTTAGCTCCGTTCTAGTAACACCTGGTAGCGTATTTAGCGCTAAGCGCTTTATTCACTAAACTCGTTAAGGCGGAACTCTGCCGGATTTTAGACTCGCACTCTAAGCCGAGTCCTTCCTATAGCTCCGCCTAGCGCTTTAGTGATTAAACATTGTTCGCTGTATGTGCCCCAGCATTGTTTTACTCTGCTTGTATGTGTATACCTTTAGTGCTGCTTTTATACTATTTACTAGATACTGATATTGATATTGTCACTGATATTTGACATGGATTACTTGACTTAACATCTGTTACTGATACCTGATACTGACATTATACTTGACATGACAGTGACACCTGACATTGACATGACATTGACATCTCACATACTAATACAAGACATATGCTAAATACTGGACGGTACCATAACTCTTGATATATTACATACATTGATTCCAGACTTGGTACTGTAATTCATGACTGGATATATCATGATATTGATTTATGGGGACTTACTAACTGATCCTAAAACTACTGTTACTGATTTGATGTGTGGAACTAAGTGTCACGTGGAATAGTACGGGGGCCACCTCTAGAATCTCACGTAACTACTAATTACTGTACTACTGATTATTAAATTCCTAAAATGGGATATATTATTACTGAACTCCTAAAGGTCCCTGTAAACAGTTATCCTGATATACTGAACTGTACACCAGACCAACTATTTAACAAGATACTCAACATACACGGGGGAACTGATGGACTTCAATAAGTACGTCTTCATAATGGCTCGATGTTACAACTACTGTAGTGAACTACCTGAGGCCACAAGAGTTCTTGTGTGGTGTACTGGCACCTTGTACTGATCCTATTATTACTGATACTGTTAATGCCTAGCGGCGTGAATTAGAGGCAGATCCAATCGATTAAGACCGTTGTCCCGGGCATACACGGGGCCCATTATGAACCTGATACAATTGATCCCCATCAGTTTTCAAACTTACTCGTTTTATTCATATGTGAATGTATGTGTCCCGAAAACACATACCGAGACACATGGATCGGATGAACAATAAGAATGTAACAACCCAATAGTAATGATATTAGGAACGTGTGATATTTGGTCTCTCTATTATTCGGATCCTATTACGCCCATAGCAGACTCGAGTAAGTTCTATCAGGGTTTATACACTGGTATTACCCTGGTATGGACTATTAATGATGGGCAACACTGGTAGGAAGATGATTAAAATTTCATGCGATACTGATAATCATTATTGCATAACATAATGTACTACACATTACCCTGACATCTGACATAACATAATTATCTGACAATAATAATGTCAGGAGCGGATGTTATTAGATCACTCCCTCGTCTGGACGATGGTATCCACGTATCAGCATTCGGATGTGTTCTGCTAGAAGTGCGGACTCCAGTATGAACTGCCAGTGGTATAGGACACTGGAGGAGAATGATTATAATAACAATCGATACTGATTAATGTTATTGTTATATAATCGAGTTATTCTAATTACCAACTATACAAGAATTTCAATATAAATGATACACCTGAAACTAGAATACTACACACAGACTACTGGAATCACTGATCACAGGAATACTGACATACTTACTAATCAGCAACTCTAGTTGTATACGCCCAGTTAATGGTGAAGTGAGGTATATGGTGTTGGCCCAGAGGCCTTCCACTCTAGTTTTGATGATGATTAACTCATGTAGTTATGTTTACTAATAATCTTGTGATGTTTAGTTTCAGATTCTTAACCAAGATATTAGTAGGTGATTAGCTTCAACAAAGGTGTTTTAGAGCTTCTCACATGGTGATTCAAGAGCCCGAGCGTCAAAGTCATATCTAGCACTCGTTGGAGTCAAGCTCGGTGGATCACGGTTTGGATCGAGTCGACTTGAAGACGGAGTTCGTCAAGAAGACCTCGGTACTTAGTTTAGTTTTTATTTTAGATCCATTTGTAAAGACTAGATAGTGTGATATGCTCAAGTTCACAACACACACACTTGTTTCTAGTTTTCATGTTTATTGGTTTTCGGTTTTTGGTTTAACCGATCTGGTTTTCATGAATAGATAGTATCAAAACAAGTTTACATGATTTTATGTATATTAGATTTGTTCTATATACATCTATGCTTCAACTATTTAAACAAACTTAGTTTGATAGTCTATTTCATGAGTTTGGTGTTTTGATATTTTAACAAAACATAATCTCGGATTTAATATCAAAAACAATGATATATATATCTTTCATGTATATTGGACTTATATCCATATGCAACATGCTTCAATGTTGTTTCATATCATGTTTTTGTATTTTGATGAGTTTTGAAAAAATCGGATTTCCATTTGGAAAATCTAAGTTTTGAAAAATACGGATTTTGGTTTTCGGCAAAATTTTCATAACACAAAAATGGTTCAAAAAGTTTGAAATATGTGTTGAAATTTTTCACACATGTTTGATTTTCAAAGTATTATACTAAACTTATTTTTGTGGATTTTTAGAGATTTTATGAGATTTTTTAGGAATTAAAATACCCAGTTTTTCAGTCCCTAATCCCTGCCTGCCAGGCTCTGGCGGTCGACCGGACCGGTCGACCGGACCCAGAGTCGGTCGACCGGATCGGTCGACCGACGTGCACAAGGATGTGCACGCTGACCAGCCACTTGAGCCGGTCGACCGACTGCAAGTACTGAAAAGACACCTAGAGGGGGGGTGAATAGGTGTAAGTGCTAATCTAGAAACTAAATGCGCTAAATGCGGAAGCTAATGCAAATTATTGCAACACACTTAATACAACACACAAGTGTAGCCGAATTCCCCGTGAAGGGCTCTGGACTAACTCCTCTTGATTCCCCTTGAATGGGTTGAGGTGCTATGTGAAGCTCTTGTGGTTAAGTATAAGTGAGGCACACACACAAGCATATAAAGGATATGGCAATATAAAACAATGCAAGGCAACACAAGAAATATGAAAGATATAAATAAAGTATGATGCTTTGCACAATATAAAGAGAGAGAGAGAGAGTTGAGAGACAATGGATCAAACGTAAAGGCAAAGATATGATTCGAGGTTCGAGCACCTAGCTCTACATCCCCGCCTACACCACCGTGTAGGATTTCCAATCCACTATCTCCCACCGAGGGAACCTCTACCGAAGAGGATTTGTTACAACACAAGGAGTACCGAACTCCTCTCTCAAAACAAACACCACCTCACAACCGAGGGGTAGGCCCATAGCCAATACAACAACAATCACCTCTACCGAAGAGGGATCCAAAGCAATACCACTCCGATCAACCTCTACCAAAGAGGGATACACAAATAAGGAGGGTTTACAACTTAGATGTTCAACAACCTCAAACAATCTCTTCTTTTCCACAAAACAAGATCCTAATAGATTAGGATAGGTGATAGCTCAAGTGTGGAAAACTAAGTGTTTTTGGAAACAAGCAACAAAGAAAACTACTTGGGAAATCTCTTGTAGATGATAGAAATAAAAGACCAAATCAATATCCCAAAAATCTAGTTTTCTTTGATTTTCCAAAACCCTTGAAAAACAAAAAGATGAAATCTTTTAGGCTTTACAACTCTTTTAAAACTCCTTTTTAAAACCAGAGAGTAGGGAAAAATTAGCTCTTAAAAATCTTATCAAAACAGCCCAAGAGTTGGGGTATTTATAGCCCCAAAACAAAACTAGCCGTTAGGCTGATGTGGCAGCCTGACAGGCTTGGCGGTCGGCGCCCGGTCGACCGCCAACGGTCAAAAATGTGACCGTTGGGCAAACCCGGTCGACCGCCCGGTCGACCCAAATATACAGAGAGCAGAGCTCTCAGTTACGGTCGACCGTCCGGGTCGACCGCCCTTGTATCTGCCAGACGTGCACGGCTCTGTGCAGGTCGGTCGACCTCATGGGTCGACCGGCTCTTGGTGCGGTCGACCCATGCGGTCGACCGACCTGGCCTGTCAGTCACAATTTAGGGCAAAAAAATATAAGTTAAAATATTTCTAAAAATTCTTTTATCTCTTCTAAAATTCCATAAAACTTGTTTTAACATTTTGTATTGAAACACAAACTTGTGATAAAAATTTCAAGACATATATCAACATATTCAAATTATTTTTGTGTCTTGTAAATTTTATCAAAAATCAACACTTGTATTTTTATCAAACTTGATTTTTTCAATACATGAATAAGATAGTCAAAATAAGTTTGTATAGGAAGTGTAAGCATGTATGTATAACTAGAATACATCTACTATACATATAAACCATGTAAACTTGTTTTGATCTAAACTATTCATGAAAACCAAATCCAAACATAAAACGTGTGTGTTATGTGCACTTGAGCATATCAACTATACTTATCTTTACACATGGATCTAAACACACTAAATACTAAACTAGGATACCTAAGTCTTCTTGACGATCTTCCATCTTCAAGTAGACTCGATCCCAAACCGTGATCCACCGAGTGCAAATGAGTAATCTTGAAGCTTGGGCACCGGAATCACCAAGTGAAGGCTTCCAAACTCATCTTTTTGAAGCAATCACCCGCTAATATCTTGATTAATGATCTGAGACTAAAAACACAAGAATATTAGTAAACATAACTACATGAGTTAATCATCATCAAAACTAGGGTGGAAGGCCTTTGGGCCAACAAGTACCCCACTCTCGGGTGGGGGCGGTCGACCGGACGGTCGACCGTGAGGCTTGGCATGGTCGACCGAGCGGTCGACCGGCCAGAGAGCAATTGCTCTCTGGATTGGCACGGTCGACCGGGCGGTCGACCGGCAGGCTCAACGGTCACTTTTTTGACCATTGACCGGTCAACCGGCCGGTCGACCGGAAGGTCAAATCTGACCTTTCTGCCAGCGAACGGGCAGAATTTTCTAAGGGTTATAAATACCCCATTTGAGAGAGGTTTTGGTTAAGGTTTTTAGAGAGAAAAATTCCTAATCTTTTCTAGTGTTTTAAGCAAAAAGTTTTGAGTTCAAAATTCCATTCACTATTTGTTTTTAAAGTGTTTGTTATTTCAAAGAAAATAGTCTTTTGAGAATTTGTTTTTGGTGTAAAAATTCTATATCTATTTGGTGTTTTTCTCAAGTGATTTTCTTTGATCAAAACACTTTGTTTTTCACACTTGAGCCATATCTTGCTATCCTATCTATAGGATCTTTATTTTGTGGGAAAATTTGTTTGTGGTTGAGATAGACCACCAAGTGTTGTACCCCTCCTTTATTTGTGATATCCCTCTAGTGAGAGGTGATTGTGGGTATCCCTCTAGTGAGAGGTTGATAGTGGAGGTTGTGTTGGTATCCCTCTTAGTGAAGAGGTGGATTGTGTTGTATTGGCTAAGTGCCTACCCCTCTTGTGTGAGGTTGTGTTTGTGTAGCTTTGTGCCTAGCCTCTGTGAGAGGTTGTATTCGGTTGAGAGAGGAGTTGTGTACTCCCTTGTTGTATTGCCCCAAATCCTCAGTGGAGATTCTCTGTGTGGGAGTCCTGTGTGGACAAGTTAGTGGATTGGAAATCCATCTGTGTGAAGGCGGGGACGTAGAGCTATGTGCTCGAACCTCGAAACATATCGCGGTGTTTGCGTTTGATCCATTGACTCTTACTCTCTCTCTTTTATATTGTGCCTTGCATCATTTCATATTGCTCATTCATATTATATGCTTGGCTTGTTTGTGTGTGCCTCACTTGTTCTTAACCACGAGAGCTTCATATAGCGCCTCAACTCTTATTCAGAGGAATCAAGAGGAGTTAGTCCAGAGCCCTTCACCAGGAATTCGGCTACACTCGTTGGTTGCATTAAGTGTAGTTGCAATTTAGTTTTAATTTTCGCATTTAGTTTATTAGATTAGCCGTACACCTATTCACCCCCCTCTAGGCGTACTTTCATATGGTATATACATGAGGATTTCCTTATTTGGATTATTTTCTTGACGTACTAATCTCATGGATCCAGAGATTGAGTCTATACAATTGGTTTTTCCTACATTTACATTATACATAAATAGTTAATGAATTACACATGCTTTCATGGATATGATTTAAACATGATTTCATGCATACATAAATATTTTTTCACTTGATACCATATGCATTTACTATGCGCTGCCTGCTTGCATTAATTACATGATCCATTGAAATTCATGTGCATGTCTATTGTTTGTGCACGCCACTTGGCATTCTTATGTATTCGTTGAGTTGCATTCTGATAACCTTGGAACCACATGTCCAAATCTCGGAGCTTGGATGTTGATGAACTTCCTAATGCTGATCAGAGTGCGCAGCGGGAACATAGCAAGTCCCAAGATCGAAACCTGGCAGAAGCTTGGGAACGTATTAGATGATCTTCCAGATCCATATCCTTTATCTGACTCTCGAAATCCCTTTCTAGCTCGGGAGCCTCTTTCAATATTATATGTTGTAAATATCGTGTAAATCATATTTTGGTACATTTCTATGATGTAATATTCATGTAATATTGGATCACATACTGTGATAACAATGTACTTGGACTGTAATGTTAGAATGTATATTACCACTGTACTTCCGTACTCTGATTTCTGTCTGTACTGATGTGCTTAGCGTATATATGTGAGGGTATTTCTGCTTGTGTATGTACGTTGCAGTAGCGTCTCCGTACTCGGTGGGGCGGGGCGTTACACGTACTTTTTTGTAAGCCTATAAAAGGCCCTTGTATCCTTTGTATTTGGTATTAAGTTTAATCAATAAAACTGAGTTTATCTCTCCAATTGCTCGTGAATTTGAATTGCTACCCTTTGCTTGTGGATTCGAGTAAATTACTCGTGGATTCAAGTGTTGTGCTCGTGGATTCGAGTATGATCCTTACCTAACAATTTTTTTCAGGGTTCATTGGTGCTAAAACGACATCCAGCCGGCGTCGTTCGCTTTCGCATCCCACGTCAATTGGTATCAGAATTTCTGTAACCTTCCAACGATGGCAGGAAATGATGATAGATTGCAAGGCCTTTTCACAAAGATGGGCACTGCTGGAAGAAGGGACAACACCATCAAATCTACCTCGGATCGTATGGCCCAAGTGATCAAAAGGATGTCTTTTAAGATTGATGATCGAAATTTAACCGATGGTACGTACTAAAACGAACATGATTGTCAATCGAATCAACCACCACCATATCAACCACTACCACATCGATCATCAATACATTATCCACCACCAAAGTATCCTCTACAACATCCTCAATGTAGTGAAATTTTCTGTAAAGAGGAATTGCACAATCCTATCTATCAATAAAATGAATTTGAAGATGATTATGATGATGTATGGATGGTCTATGGAAGGCGAAGGAGGTTCTCTAATCCTAACTCTTAAAGAAGAGGCTGATTCCTAAACCTTAATAGGATAGACAGGTTTCCTAATTCTATTCGTGACAAAGGAGGAGGATTCTCAAATCTTAATGAGTTTGGATTCCTTTTTTGGTGGAAGTCTTGATATTGAATAATCGTTGCTTTGGATTGATGAAGTTGATAAGTTATTTGACATGGAATATATTTTCATGGAGATCATATCAAGTTTATGGCTTACAAACTTAAAGGAAGAGCAGTGGTATGGTGGAATCAATTGCAACACATTTGTATGCAATAAGGCAAACCATCATAAGAACTTGGAGGCGGATGAGATGACTTTTACAAGATAAATTTCTCGCTCTAAATTATCATCAAATTTTGTTCCAACAATTTGAGAGTTGCTTTCAAGGAAATAGGACTATTACCCCAAATACCGATGAGTTCTATTGGCATTCCTCTCGCTATGGATTAGATGTGATTGAAGAATAACTAGCGGTAAAGCACACTAGTGGGCTTAAGTACTCAATTCAAAAACACCGACTCTTACACAACATGTTTTTCTTTGATGAAGCCATAATCTTGCTTTGGAGGCAGAAGAGATAATGATTTGATCTCCATCTTTCATGAGATCTTATCGGTCGAATGAGACAGAGGAGCCACATTAGCAACCACCAACTGAAGAACAGTCAAATAAGGGTGATTCATCATAGACTGACATGCCTGCAACCAACAATCAGATGAGTGACCAAGATATTCAAACTGGTGTTACCTCCATTCAGAAACCTCAAGCGGCTTTCAGCCAAGTAAAATCCTTCAATGACAATAATTTAATTATGAACCCTACTCCACCTATTCCTAGTTGTAGTGGACACTTTCTGACTCACCCGAGATCGCGAAGTGTGTCAATCTAGCCTTGCGTGGATGCACGACACGTGGTTACTTCTGGAACAGTTAATCTAAAATCACTGCCTTGTTTGGATTAAAAACGGGTCAGGAGATTAACATAAGAGTTTGATCCGCTTACAGAGATCTCTATGCTTAAGTCCAATCTTAATTCAAATAAGGTAGTAACCTCCCGAGGGAGTTCATCCTTATCTACAGTCGAGCACGAAACACCAGGTAGAGATGAACTCTGTCATACACCAATTCAAATTGGGGTGATCGGCTCAATCCTAAGACAGATAAGGGATTTAGTATTCAAACTGAGTAGGACTCCCTAGCTCTATCTATTTGACATGATTTGTATAAATAGAGGATCTCTTCCAATGGGAAAGGGGACCTCAAGTTCACCTGAATCCTAAATACTCTTTTGTAATTGTCATTGACATAGTGGAGTCTCTCTCTGTGTGGTTTTTTCTTTCAGATTTTTCACATATTTTTATTGTGTTTGCGATTGACTTTTCTGTGATTGGATGGTATTCACTTTCTTATTTTGGTGCGTGGATTGATTCCCTAGGAATCACCCACTGCATTTGGTGCTTTCATTGAGAGCTTTGAATTCACACTCGAGGCCTCTCCGTCAAAATACCCTACTTCTTCTTCTGAAACTACCTAGCACGACTGACATGGCTCCATCGATGAAGAGCGTAAACCAGATTACGATTGACCCCGTCGGTCCGAAGAAAGCGACGAAAGTGGTAGGGGCGGCAGAAGCAACGAACCGTCAGCCCACCCTATCAGACGTCCATATCTCAGGCAGAGGACTTCCATCCTACTGTTGTATCCTACTGTTGTATCACCACTTAGGAGGCAGATCGCTGAACTTTGGCTCCACTTAGTGGAGACCAACTCCTCCGGATGCTTTCCTCCATGCGAAAGCAGTTGGAGAATCAGCGCACGGAGATGATCCATCTCCATAAGGTAGCTGACCATGAGAAAGAGGCGACAACCTGTGTCCAGACGCGTTTGCTCAAACAGATCATAGAGTACAACGGGGATCGCAATTTTCTCCCACTGTGGGAAGAAATGGCGAGCCCCTCTTCGCCAACGTGCATGCAGAATCTGCTCATTCCACCGGAAGTTCGAGGCACGTCCGATCGGAGACCTATAAAGATGAAGAGGACTCTGAGGACACTCGGCATTCTCGAACGCCAAAGTTTCCTCGGATTGAGGACATAGGGAACCTAGTCCAGGAGCGATTCAACCAAGCGAGTCAACAATTCTCAAAATTGATGGAGTATAGTGGGTTGAGGCCCACCGACTCCCCGTTATCAGAGAGATCACCACGCTTTGCTTCCCAAAGAAGTTTGTGATGCCATCCTTTAATCACTATTCAGGAACCTTTGATCCACTCCTTCATCTCCTCCAGTATCAGGACAAAATGGTAGTCTTCACCCACGATGACCTCCTCCTTTGCCGAGCATTCCTGTACAGCCTCAAGGGGGTCACCTTCCATTGGTTCTATTCGCTCCCGAGGAATTCGCTCTGAAATTTTATTGAGGTGACCAAGGTATTTTTTTAACTAGTTTGCTTCTCAGAGGGAATTCCAGAGGAACAACAACTACCTCCTCACAGTTAAGAAGCCAGGGAGAGCCTGTAATTATTTTCAGAGTCAGATGGTCCTGATATACAACTGCAATGAGGATGTGGCTGCCGCTACCTTCATCAACGGGATGCAGGTCACCAATCCCTTCTGCAAACACCTAGTGAAGAACGACGTCACTAAGATGAGGGATATTCTTGTTCGGGCTCAAAAGTATATTCAAATAGAAGATGACTACGTTCAGCCGCTCCACGAGACAAGGCCTCGAGACCGAGAAGCTAAAGCCATAATCCCCCTGAGGAAGAATCCTAGCCACAACTCCTCGGCCGTCTGTAAGCCATCAAGGTGTGTTGCTGAATCCGGCAAGAGAGGTGAGTCAGAGAGCAACCTCATCTAATTCTGCATACCGATCGACCAGATCTTCAACACCATCAAAGACCAGCCTTGGGTCAAGCGTCTGGCCAGACCCCTCTCGCCTAACCAAAGAGGGCCAAGGTCTAGTGATTACTACTCATTCCATGTGGGAGGGGCCACCATATGGTGGACTGCCAGACCCTACGATGGTACCTCCAGGACTTGGTCAACGAGAGATACCTCTGGGAGTTTGTTCGTTCTCAATCCCAGAATCAAAGGTTAGAGTGCAAAGGCAGCCCGAGGCCCAGCCGAGCACCTTGGTAGCACCCTTGTCCTTTACCAGAAGGTGAATGCCATCTTTGATAACTCCCGATTAGAAGGCACCATCACTAAGAAGAGGACCCTTTACGTTAATGAAGCCCACATGGACAGTCATCCAGCAATAGTAACTCGCCCCTACGTCTCCCGGTGGGCCAGTCTTTTTCTCAGAAGAAGATTCATATGCCATACACTTCCCGCACAACGACGCCTTAGTCGTGACAGCACACATCAGATGCCGTAAAGTCTCGAAGATCCTAGTGGATGGGAGAAGTAGCATCAACATCTTCTATGGCCATGCCCTCAACTGAATGGAGGATACTCCCGAGCTGGCCCGTAAATTGATCATCCCTCGAACCCAGTCACTTCTTTAAGGATTCAATGGGAACGAGGCACGTTCCCTCGGCACTGTCGAGTTCCCAGTCTGAACTGATCCATTCAACATCTTGACAGAGTTCTGCATCCTAGACATCCCATCCCCCAACAACACCATCCTCGAGAGGTCGTGGATCCACATGATGAGAGCAGTTCTGTCCACCTATCATCAGTTGCTGAAGTACCTCACACCATCTGAAATGACCAATATAAGGGGTAACCAAGCGATGGCCTGAACAGTTACTGCAGTTGCCCGCAAGAGGTCGGGCTGGATGCCAAAAGCATCCTAAGCAGACCCCAATGAAGACTCTCCTGTGGATAAGAAACAGAAAAGGGTTGTTGATCGATAGCAATCAAAGTTTGGCGAAAGCCTAGACCCTAACTCATCCACCGAGTCAGGGAATCCTGACAGCAGGACTGAGGAAGACACGAAGTTGTTTGGGGTAAATCCCCATCACCCCAAATGGACCCTCCGAATCGGCTCAAACCTGCACCCACGGGAGAAGACACTATTCAAACAATTCCTATCAGAGAATACAGACGTATTCGCATAATCTCCCACTGACATGCTAGGGATTGACCCTGAAGTTAGCTATCACAAGCTCTCCATACGGATAGACGCTAAACCAGTAAAGCAGAAGCCTAGGAGGATGAATGAGGAAAGAAGTCGCGCCATCAGTGACGAGGTCGATCGCCTACTCCAGGCTAGCTTCATTCAAGAAACATTCTACCCCGATTGGCTCTCTAATCCCGTCCTCATGAAGAAAAAGAACGGAAAGTGGAGAGTTTGCATTGACTTTACGAATTTCAATGAAGCCTGTCCAAAGGACAGTTATCTCCTCCCAAGAATCGATCAACTAGTGAAAGTTACGGTAGGACACAAGCTCCTTACCTTCGTGGATTTTTACTCAGGCTATAATCTCAGGATGCACCCACCAAATGAAGATAAGATAGCCTTCACCACAAGTCGGGGAATTTACTGCTACAAGGTGATGTGCCCTTCGGACTCAAGAACGTTGGGCCACCTTCCAGTGCATGGTAAACTAGGTCTTTAAGGACCTTATCAGGGACACCATGGAGGCATGTGTGGATGATATGCTGATGAAAAGTGTACAACGCACAGAGCACCTTCAACATCTCGACCTTCAATCTCCTCAGGTAATACGAGGTAAAACTCAATCTTGAGAAGTGTACATTTGGAGTAGCCTTCGAGAAGTTCTAAGGATACTTGGTCACCCAACGGGGCATCGAGGCCGACTCTGATCAGATATCAGCAATCCTGAACATGAGGTCACCCACCTGTATAAAGGAGGTCCAGATGCTGAATTGGCATCTTGCAGCCCTCAATCGGTTCATCAGTTGATCCACAGACAAATGCAAGTCATTCTTCTAAGCCTTCAAGAAAAAAGCAGTGGACTTTCACTGGAACAAGGAATGCGAAGTGGCCTTCCAGGAGTTGAAGAGGTACTTGGTCTCACCCCTTGCTATTGAAACATGCCTCAGGAGAGATATTATACCTCTACCTCGCTATCTCAGAGACCGGATCCTTAGTTCGAGAGGAAGAAGGCACCTAGAAGCCAGATACTACGTCAGTCACATCATGAACGGCCCCCAGACCAGATACCAAAGGCTGAAGAAGTTAGTGTTAACTCTCTTCATCATCTCGAGGAAGCTCAAGCACTACTTTCAAACCTTTCCGATCACGATCCTCACCGAGCACCCCTTAAGGTCCATCGTGGAAAACCCAGAAGCGATGGGAAAGATATCAAAATGGGCCTCAGAGCTCAGATCCTACGGGCTCAAATACGAGCCGAGGACAGGGATCAAAGGCCAGGTACTAGCCGACTTCATCGCCGACTTTACTCCGAGAATCACAGGGCATACCGACCAACTTGAAGAATGGGTCTTGAATGTTGATGGAGCCTTAAACAGCAAAAGGGCAGGAATCAGAATCGTTCTTGCCACCCCGGAGGGATCCATCACCGAGCAGTCCTTCACCTTAGGCTTTCTCACATCCAACAACATAGTGAAATATGAAGTTGTCTTAGCTGGGCTCCAAGCAGCTATTACCCTTGGAGTTACGGGGCTCAAAGTTCATTGTGACTCCTCGATGGTAATCAACCAAATCAATGGCGAATACGTCACAAGAGATTCTTGGATGGCGGACTACCTACAACTCGTTCTTAAATTAAAGTTCAAAATCTCCTGATACGACTTCAAGTGGATCCCCAGGTCCGCAAACAATCTCGCAGACTCACTTTCCAACCTAGGGGCAGCTGTGGAGTTCCAGTTCAGGTGAAAATTCCTCATCGAGCACATCACTAATCCAAGCGTCCAACAACTGGCGGGAGAGATCCTACGCCTCGACACCTCATCGGGGTGGAGGAGTCCTATCATTTCTTATTTAAAGGATGGGATACTTCCTGACAATAGAAAAGAGGCAAATAAACTCCAACAAATGGTTACCCAGTACATACTTCTCAGAGACATACGGTACAAGAAATTCTACTCCAACCTTCATCCCTACCCATATCTGAGATGTCTCAGTCTGGAGGAGGCTCTGAAGGTAATGCAGAAAATTCACGATGGAGACTGTGGAAACCACGCGAGAGGATGCTCCCTCGCCCACAAGGTCATCAACCAAGGATACTACTGGCCTAAGATGGTCGATGATGTTAAGAATTACATAAGAAAATGTCCATAATGTCAGATGTTCGCTCCAACATCAAACCGGCTGAGCTCTGACCTCCATACCATGCGCAATCCATAGCCTTCATGCAATGAAGATTGGACATGGTCGGACCTCTCCAACGAGCACAACTCCAGCTGCGTTTCCTACTGGTCTCACCGACTACTTTACTAAGTGGATTGAGGCAATACCGCTCTCCGAGGTCAGCAGGCAGCAAATTATCAAGTTCCTCTGGCAAAATATAGTATACTGCTTCAGGATTCCCTACACTATCATCTCCGACAACAGAACCAACTTCGCCAGCAAGCAAGTAGCCAGCTTTTGGGCCAAATACAACATCGCCCACCGATTCTCCTCATCTTACCACCCTCAAGGCAATGGCCAGCCTGAAATCAACAACCGTACCATTCTCGATAACCTATGCAAAAGCTTGGACAAAGTCAAGGGCAAATGAGGGAAAAACGCCCCGGAGTACTATAGGCCTACGAGACCACCAAACGCGTTCCGACTGGAGAAACACCATTCTTGTTGGCATATAGGACAGAGGTTATCATCCTAGTCGACATCAGCATGCCAATACGCCAGGTAGAAGGAGTGGTCCCAGATCAGAATGATGCTTGCTCCGCTACGATGCTTGATCACTCAGAGGAAAAATGTCAACAAGCCCAATTTCGCAATGCAGCATATCAATAGCAAATTCGGGCGGCTTACCACAAGAAGGTGAGGCCCAAGGAATTCCAAATTGGAGACCTAGTCTTGAGGCGCGTGATTCAGAACACTCGGCATAAGGATCACAGAAAGTTAGAGCCCAACTGGGAGGGTTCCTACATCTTTATTGCTTGCGGAGGCAACGGGTCCTACACCCTAACCGATCAGGGTAAGAGCTAACTTAATAAGCAATGGAACCTCTTTCACTTAAAGCGATATTATATGTAAGCCATGCAAACCTTCAATGAAAGAATCATTTTCTACTCGTGTTTCTGCCAGCTCAGGTATCTAACCCGAGCATAGTGCACATTTTTGAAAAACACCTAGAGGGGGGTGAATAGGTGCAAGTGCTAATCTAGTGAACTAAGTGCTCTAAATGCGGAAGCTTAAAACAATATTGCAATCACACTTAGTACAATCAACAAGTGTAGCCGAATTCCCCGTGAAGGGCTCTGGACTAACTCCTCTTGATTCCCCTAGATATGGGTTGAGGTGCTATGTGAAGCTCTTGTTGATTAAGTACAAGTGAGGCACACACAAAAGCAATCCAAGCATATAAAGGATATACAACAATATGAAAGATGCAAGGCAACACAAGCAATATGATATGAATGATATGGCAATAAGAATGATGCTTTGCACAATTAAATGAGTGAGAGAGTTAGAGAGACAATGGATCAAACGCTAAGACAAGATATGTTTCGAGGTTCGAGCCCCTAGCTCTACATCCCCGCCTACACCACCGTGTAGGATTTTCAATCCACTATCTCCCACCGAGGGAACCTCTACCGAAGAGGATTTGTTACAACTCTAGGAGTACCAAACTCCTCTCTCAAACAACCACCTCACAACCGAGGGGTAGGCCCGTAGCCAAACAACAACCAATCCACCTCACACTTGAGGGATACAAACCAACAACCAACTCCACCTCACCAAGAGGGAGCAAACACCAATCTCCACCTCTACCAAAGAGGGAGCAAACCAAACCTCAACCTCTACCAAAGAGGGAGCATCCCAATCAAAGCAAGGGTTTTACAACAAGTGGTTACAAAGACCACAAACTCTCTTTCTTTTCTCTTTTTCACAAAAACAATATCCTAAATAGATTAGGATAGAAGATAGCTCAAGTGTGGAATCAAGGTGTTTTTGGAAACAAGCAACAAAGAAAAACTACTTGGGAAATCTCTTGTAGGTGATAGAAAATGAAAACCAAGACAATATCCCAAAAACCTAGTTTTCTTTGATTTTCCAAAAACCCAAAACAATACAAAGATAAATCTTTTTGGCACAAAACTCTTTTTAAAACTCTTTTAAAACAGTAGAGAAAGTCTGGAAATTTTGTCTCTAAAAACCTTGGCCAAAATCCCAAAGAATTGGGTTTATATAGGCCCATCAGAAAACTAGCCGTTAGGCTGAGCTGGCAGCCTGACAGGCTACCGGTCGACCGGCCGGGTCGACCGCCAACGGTCAGAAATGTGACCGTTGGGCAACCACGGTCGACCGGCACGGTCGACCCAAACAAACAGAGAGCTCTGCTCTCAGACCCGGTCGACCCGTACGGTCGACCGAGTTTGTGTCTGCCAGACGTGCACAAATCTGTGCACGTCGGTCGACCCTAAGGGTCGACCGGCCCATGGTGCGGTCGACCGTCTGGGTCGACCGACCGGCCTGTCAGCACAAACCTGGGTCAGAAAAACTGGGAAAAAATATTTTAATAAATCTTTTATCTTTTCTAAAAATCCCATAAGACTTATTTTAACATTTTATATTGAAACATAAACAAGTGATAAAAATTTCAAGACATATATCAACTTATTAATTCATTTTTGAGTCTTGCAAATTTTATCAAAACCAACACTTGTATTTTTATCAAACTTGATTTTTCAATACATGAATAGGAAAGTCAAAATAAGTTTGTCTAGCAAGTTTAAAGCATGTATGTATATCTAGAACATATCTAATATACATAGAAATAAAGTAAACTTGTTTTGATCTACTATTCATGAAAATCAAATCCAAAACATAAAACGTGTGTGTTATGTGCACTTGAGCATATCAACTATACTAAGCTTTACAAATGGATCTAAAACACACTATCTAAAATAGGATACCTAAGTCTTCTTGATGATCTTCATCTTCAAGTTGACTTGCTCCAAAACTCCATTCATGGGCTAGGCAATGTGTGATCTTGAAGTTTAAGCCCTGGAATCACCATGAATAGCTTCTAAACTCCTTGTTGAAGCTAATCACCAACTAATATCTTGGTTAATAATCTGAAACTTAAACAACACAAGATTATTAGTAAACATAACTACATGAGTTAATCATCATCAAAACTAGGGTGGAAGGCCTTTGGGCCAACAATTTTCTGTAGCCTACATGGGTCCTCTACACCCTGACAGCACTCTTCGGGGAACCTCCTGAAAGATGGAGGCTCGCCCACGCCGGCTGTTCAGGTCCAGCCAATGACGGATTAAAACCCCGAAGACTGCCTGAGCAGGCCTGCAGCCTACATGGGTCCTCTACACCCTGACAGCACCCTCGGGAAACCTCTTGAAAGATGAAGGCTCACCCACACTGGAAGTTCAAGTCCAGCCAATGACGGGTTAAAATCCTGACAACTGCCTGTGCAGGCCCGCAGCCTATACGGGCCTCTACACCACCTTGACGGCACCCCTCGAGGAACCTCCTGAAAGATGGAGGCTCGTCCACGCAAGCTGTTCAGCTCCAGCCAATCACGGGTTAAAACTCCGATGACTGCCTGAGCAGGCCCACAGCCTACACGGGTCCTCTACACCCTAACAATACCCCTCGGGGAACCTCCTGAAAGATAGAGGCTCGTCCACGCCAACTGTTCATGTCCAACTAATGACGGGTTAAAACCCCTATGAATACCTGAGCAGGCCCGTAGCCTACATGGTCCCCTACACCCCGACGGCACCCCTCAGGGAACCTCCTGAAAGATGGAGGGTACCCACGCTGGTTGTTATGGTCTAGCCAATGACCGATTAAAACCCCTATGATTGTCTGAGCAGGCCCGCAGCCTACACGGGTCCTTTACACCCTGACGGCCCCCCTCGAGGAACCTCCTGAAAGATGGAGGCTCACCCACGCTGGCTGTTCAGATCCAGCCAATGATGGGCTAAAATCCCGATGACTGCCTGAGCTGTCCCGTAACCTACACGGGTTCTCTACACCCTGACGGCACCCTTCGGGGAACCTCCTGAAAGATGGAGGCTCACCCTCGCCGGTTGTTCAGGTCTAGCCAATGATGGGTTAAAACCCCGATGACTGCCTGAGCAGGCCCGCAGCCTACACGGGTCTTCTACACCTTGACGACATCCCTCGGGGAACGTCCTGAAAGATGGAGGCTCTCCCACGCCAGCAATTCTAGACCAACCAATGATGGGTTAAAACCCCGGTGAGTGCCTGAGTAGGCCTGCAGCCTCGATGGGTCTCCTACACCCTGAAGGCAACCCATCGGGAAGCTCTTGAGAGATGGAGCCTTGCCCGACAAACCTCTCTGAGATTAACCCATTTAGATTCTCTACACCATAGCGGATAACTCCCCGAGGAACCCATGAAAGATGGAGTTTGCTCCTAACAGGCGGGCTTCTCCCCAACTGAGAACCCCTAGCAGACCCCATCAGGGGGCCACACACTGAGTCATTTCTGGTGCTACAAAACTGGATAGCCCCCGAGGAGTAAGAAGATCACAATCATAAATAAGGCAAGATTCAAACAAACTATCATTAATGGTCTTTTCTGTGTATTACAAAGTTGCTAGATCACATCTCTCCTCTTACAAATTCAAATACATCTAACAAAGGTAATGTAAATACAAGTTTTAGTTTTAGATGTGTGCGTTCTTCCAGAGAGAAAAAGCAGGGGCACTCGTCACATCCTCGGCCGTGTCCTGGTGATGACTCTTAAGCGAGCAATCTCCCCAGAGCCGGACGAGCGATGATACCGTGAACTCTCATGAAGACCACAACAAGAGAACCGTGATCAAATTTTAGACCAAAGCTTGCAAGGCGACGGAGGATACCTATGCCAATACCATAAATCCGGAGCGGAGGCGGACAAGGAGGCGAGACCCCATAAGGCCACAGATGATCGGCCCCTAATACCAGAGCCATCGTCAAATACCCTTATGCTCCCTGCTACATGCTCATTGCGAGAAAAGAAAAGGGGGACAAGCCCAAACTTCACCCCAGTCTGCTCCAACCAAAGGCCAGACATACAGACCAAGCAGAAGATAGTTCATTCTCTGTCCATCCCGCAATTGGGCCTCGTCGCAAGAACTGAGACTGCTTGACAAGCCCAACGCAAGAACTGACTCCTCAACAAATAGACTCATAAATATTAGGAGTGCAGTAAGCAACACCACCCATTCCATCTCCTTCCTTCACTGAATGAAGGACAAATAAGACATCACTGTTTGCAGAGCAGAACAAGGCTTTAAAACAACAAAAGACTTTCAGAAGGTAGTCCAGATCCCTCTTGAGGAGTCCCCTCCTATGTATATAGGGGAAAGAAGCCAAGAGACAACTTCCTAAGCTTCTAATCCCAAAGGAAGATGAAGCAACTCTCCACTTGGGATCCTACATGTGTCATAGAAGAAGGGACTCGAATTGTCGCGCTAGATGTGCCATGTCTTCCTCGAAAAGTGCTCACCTTCATAAAACACGATTACCTTCCTAATGTCGCCACTCGAGATATGCAGCACCCACCTCGAACACAGTGTTGTACGAAAACGGTAGCTAGACCGACGCAGCACTAGATGTAACACACATTTAAGGCCTTGTCAGACTGTACCGCTGCGCACGACACTACACGACAAACTCTGAAGCAACAATAAACACCTTGAATCCAGGTGATTAGTCTACGATTCTGCATCTTCACATCGCATTTTTCTACCGATTTATGAATAAAATAACGCTTCTTACACGTGTTTTGATCTCTTTTGCAGATAATCAAGACTAAAAGGGCAAAGGGGGTAATAAGAGCCTAATTAAACCCATTTTGGGTAATTAAATCAACATTGGATACCATGCAAGGGAGATTCTAGAAGATCACATTGGATTTCTATATTTGAAGACGTATCTGGAGAAATATACATCCAAACTGTGCAAAACAGAATACATCGGGAAGATCCTAGAAGCCAGACGAAGCAAAGGACTAAAACCAGGGACTTACCATGAAAACGCGGCACTTTGCCGCATTTCCGTGGCAGTGTGGAGGATCCACGCATCGATCTTTGATGCATAGCCTCGTCTCATCAAACCCTAGCTCCTTTCGCCTATAAATATTGCATTTTCAGACCTGAGAGGGGAGAACAGAGAGCCGTAACTAGGATTTCTCTCTTCTAGTTGTAGAGTAAGATAATCTTCTCTTTTCTTTTCTTTTGTATTTTTTATTTTTTTAGATCTTGTAGTAGGGCTGAGTTAATTCTGAAGAGAGAGAAAGATATTGATGTAATAGAGAGTAACAATCTATGTAAAGGTGTCTCCTTTCTTCTCTATTGTAATCTTATCCATCTTCTACATGGTACTTAGCTAATTTTTTTTCTCATGGCAATTTAACTACTAACCACTAACTAACTAACCACTTACTTAATAATCCACATGAATCTAATAGCCTTTATAAGACTTTGCTCTTGCAAGAGCCATTGATGGCTCATGATGATGGATTTTAACACTCTAACATTCTAACATCTAACCACTAGCAAGCTAATTTGTAATGTCTTCTTTATTTCATGCTCACCTCTACTTTATTTTGATGATCCAATAGTAGATTGCATCTTGTTGTGTGGAATGGATGTGTTTGAAAATGAAGAACCATTTCATGTGCCATGCTTTGTATTGTCTCTTGAAGAAGCCAAGGATTAGTGATGGCCAAGAATTCATGTGAGGCAACTATCACTAAGAGGTTAGCATGTTAGTAGAGGAATTAGTAGTTAGTAGCCATGAGTTTTTTTTTATCGTTTTCCCTCTCTTCTTTACTTTGATTTAAAAACTATTTTCAAAACTTTTTTTATCATTTTTCTATCATTGTTTTCACCATCTTCTTAGTTCACCTTTATTTTCATCTTCTTCACAATAAGTTTCATCTTCTTTTCTATTTTGTTTTTAAACCCACTTTTTAAATCACTTCACTTTTCATTTTATTTTTATTTTCTTGTTTTGCTTTACTGATTCACAACCACTTTTTTATTGTTTTCACTTTGCTGTTTTCATCGCCTTCTCCACCTATCACATCTGGATTTCTTTTCTTTTCTTTTTCTCATTCTTTAACAAAGAAGAACTATTAACAAAACACGTGAATATTGAACTGTTAATGCTTCTATCGCCTCTCGTCCTTATGGATTCGACCCGTATAGCCAACCCTAATTTTGCCGCAGTTCCTCTAGATTTCTGCGGCAATTTGGTGGCTCACGCGTTGATCTAAGACGCGTGGCTTCATTGCTCCTTCCAGAGCCTTTCTATACCTATAAGTACTACATTTTCAAACTAGAGAGAAGGTAACGGAGAACAGTAGCTAGGATTTCTCTCTTTTAGTTCTAGAGTAAGATTTTCTTCTCTTTTCTTTTATATTTTTTTCTATCTTTTTAAATCTTGTAGTAGGGCTGAGTTAATTCTGGAGAGTGAGAAAGAGATATATTGATCTAATAGAGAGTGACAATCTAAGTAAAGGTGTCTCTTTTCTTCTCTATTGTAATCTTCTCCATCTTCTACATGATGCTTAGTTTTCTTCTCATGGCAATCTAACTACTAACCACTAATTAGCTAACTATTTACTTGATAATCCATATAAATCTAATAGCCTCTACAAGGTCTTACTTTTGCAAGAGTCATTGATGGCTCATGAAGATGGATTCTAACATTCTAACATCTAATCACTGACAAGCTAACTTACAAAGTCTTCTTTATTTCATGCTCACCTTTACATCATTTTGATGATCTAATAGTAGCTTATACCTTACTGTGTGGAATGGATGTGTAATATGAAGAACAATTTCATGTGCCATACTTTGTAATATTCTTGAAGCCAAGGACTAGTGATGGCCAAGGATCCATGTGAGGCAACTATCACTAAGAGGTTAGCATGTTAGTGGAGCAATTAGTAGTTAGTAGCTATGAGATTTCTTTAATCATTCTTATCTTCTCTTTTTATTTGTTTTAAAAATTAATTTAAAACCACTTCTTTTATCTTCTCATCACCATTTTTATTTCCTTCTCTACCTATGACTTCTGCCTTTCTTTTTTTTCATTTTCTCATTCTTTAACAAAGAAGAACTGTTAACAAAATACATGACATCAAACTTTTAATGCTTCTATCGTCTTCTTTCTCTGTGGATTCGACCCGTATAGCGATCGTGCTATGATAGAAGTATCGAGGAAGACATAGTACACACACATTTTTACTAAATTTATAGAATACACATTTTCGTGCATGATTTTACCACAATAAAAAAGATGGCGTCATTGCCGGGGACGGGAATGGTTTTGATTTCATGTATTTGTTAACATTCTCTTCTCTGTTTTGGTGTGCAGGGTAATTTTAATAGAAATTAAATACTGTAGAAATCTAAGCTTGCTTGCATCTCCTTACTCAAGAAAACAGGGAGTTGTTACTCACATATTTGTCGCGGCCAGGCTTTAAAAACCGCGGAAACGCAACACTTCTTTTGGATCTTAGCCTTATATTTTGCAGGGTGCTTCTACATTGTCTGTGATTTCTGCTGCAATTTTTCTACTTTGATTGTCAACACACTGCAATAATTAAGAACTAAAAATAGTAAATTGGACGCTTTTAAAATGATTTAGACATTTGCATTTAGCTAAGTGTCAATTTCAATTCTAATATACTGTATTCTATTCTGTTGTTGTGATCTGAACTGAGGTGTACATATGACATTGCATATAGCATAGGACAAACACGTGGATGATTTATTCACTTTGTGTGTTATTCTTGTCTATATTACACACTTGCACGAATTAGACGGGCATAACACGATACAAGATAAGGTGGAAAAGTCATTACTCTCCCTTAGCCTAAAAACTACTTCCCCACTCACACAATCCAAGTCTTAATAAAAATTGATAAGCGTTGGCCCCTTGGAACATCTTCGACTCATTAAGAGATTGACTGAGGGTAGAACTTGTCAGAACCATACTCTTACCAAATCGGTGTCTAAGGTTAGGGAGTAAGAGGTTAAGCCTCGAAGATCCGGTGGTTTGGCATAATAAGGCTCGTTGCTTACACACAGATACCTCCCACCGCATTTTGCCCCTACCTGGCTGATTAGCTTGTAGTCGGGTTCATACAACAACCTCCCCCGGGTAATTACCCAGTTAGGAGTCGTCTAGGTTTAGGTTAATCTTAGTATAGGCTTGGTGTTGATTTTTTATTTCTTTGTTTTTTCTTTTTTATTTGTGAAATAGATTTCAACAACAATTCTTTCAATTCTAATATGAATCCATACTTCACATCGATCTCATTTGATTCGAATAATTTCAACCCAGCTTTGAATAACATGAACCAACCAAATAATCTAGATTTGATTTATTCGACTCAATATAACTCATACCGCTTATCCGATGACCAATATTTCAAAATAATTTCAACTTTTCACATAATCGACGAGGATTCATCTCCCCGGGGTCTAATTTTCAACCACATTGTCTATAATTTTCACAATATTCATTTCCCAATTTTGCTTCCTATACTCCTTTTCTAGAACAACCCATTGAAGAAAAAATCGAGTTAGAAAAGAGTATGGAAATCGTATAAGCCACGCTTGAGTCCTAACAAAACAAGCTTGACTCACAATTCTCACAATCTTTTCCAAATCATGCTTCATCTATTCTTTTTCTAATACATCCCATAGAAGAAAAATCTGAGTTAGAAAAGATACAGAATCCATGCAGGAGGCTGAACAAAAATTTTAGGAAATGTTGGCCTCCCAATTCCACAATATTTTCAAGATTCATACTCAGTCCCACTTCTTTAAAATGACCAATCATCAGTCTTGAACACGAGTATAGAACTCTTGCGTGGGTCCGAGCGACAACCTCAAAACTTATTGGACTCACAATCTTCACAATTTTTCCAAAATCAAGATTCCTACACTCTCTTTCTAGAACAACCATTTGAAGAAAAACCTGAGCTAGAAAAGAGTATAGAAATTTTGCATGAGACCTCACAATAATTTCAAAAATCTTCTACTTAGTTTATCGATAGGTTAGAGCACAACTGAGTCAATTGGTCAACATTCATAGGAATGAGGAAACTCGCTCTTATCAACCTTTAACCAATTCAGATAACTCTAACTCTATCGATCTTGATCAGGAATCATGTTATTTTGGAAACCAAGATTCAAGTTCAGCACACTCATTTGAACTTGACCAACATCAAAATTTTGAGAACCATATTGACATTTTGGCAAGCTATCCATTTCTTAAAATTGAACTTGAGCATGAATGTGATCTTGAACATCAAATTGATAATTCAATTTCACTTCTTGATTCAATGTTGACTCCGGTATCTTTACCTCACTTCAAACATTTTTCAAAGTCAGCTTTGAATCCTGTGCCCATACAGCATGAAATTAAATTACCCATCTTTACGATTCACATCTGAAACTTGACCAATACATAACTTCTGAGAGTCTCATTGACAAATTGGCAAGTTCTCATTTTTATGAAATTGAACTCAAAGAAGAATGTGACCCAGATTCTCAAATTTGTAATCTAGTTCAAATTTCTGAATCAATATTGACTCCAGTTTTGTTACCCAACTTGAGCAACATCTTTGAGTCAGTATTAATTCCCATACCTGTCATTCTTGAACTGAAAACACCTATCATATACAGTCACATTCCATGGAGGGAGAATGAATTTCTTGATTTGGACCCACTTCCTAAACCAAATTCGACTCTAGAACCTAGACTTGATCTAAATCAATTTCCTGAGTCGGTATTCGTTCCTGCACTTCTTAAGTCCAAATTAATCATTCTATAATTTCACACTCCATTCTAGGACAAAGGTGTTGATAATAAAGACTATAAAATTATTTTAATATTTTGAAAATTAGATGGGGTAAAATTTCTAATAAAAGCATCCATGTTCACATCATAATTATGGGCTATATTAGAGAGGTCACTAGTGGGTTCCTGCGAACTCCATGCAATTTGATTTGGGCCGCATGAAATTGAATTTGAGCATGAATGTAATCTTGAACATCAAATTGATAATTCAATTTTACTTCTTGATTCAATGTTGACTCCGGTATCTTTACCTCACTTCAAATTTTTTCAAAGTCAGCTTTGAATCCTTTGCCCATACAACGTGAAATTAAATTACCCATCTTTTACTATTCACATCTGAAACTTGACCAATACATAACTTCTGAGAGTCTCATTGACAAATTGACAAGTTCTCATTTTTATGAAATTAATCTCAAAGAAGAATGCGACCTAGATTCTCAAATTTGTGATCCAGTTCAAATTTCTTAATCAATATTGACTCCAGTTTTGTTACCCAACTTGAGCATCAGTATTAATTCCCATACCTGTCATTTTTGAACTGAAAACACCTATCATATACAATCACATTCCATGGAGGGAGAATGAATTTCTTGATTTGGACCCACTTCCTAAACCAAATTCGACTCCAGAACCTAGACTTGATCTAAACTAATTTCCTGAGTCGGTATTCTTTCCTGTACTTTCTAAGTCCAAATTAATCATTCCATCATTTCACACTCCATTCTAGGACAAAGGTGTTGATAATAAAGACTCTGAAATTATTTTGAAAATGTAGAAATTAGATGGGGTAAAATTCCTAATAAAAATCATCCATGTTCACATCATAATTGTGGGTTATATTAGAGAGGTCACTGGTGGATTCCTGTGAACTCCATGTAATTTGGATTGGGCCGCATTTCATGGACCAATCAGACCACCACCAGAACCACCACCTTGAGGTAATTTTTTCTTCCCTCTATTTGTTTCATGTATACATACATTCACGATGCATTGAGGATAATACATAAGATAAGTGTGGGGGAGGGTCTACTAGCGTAGAGTTTTAGATTTTCTTTATTTTTCACTTCTTTTAGGATATTCTTAGATTTTTTTTCTTTTTGTATAGGATTTTTCTTTTCTTTAAAAACTTTTTGAAACAAGACAAAATTTTGATCTATTTTAAAGAAAATTAAGATGATCTTAGAAATTAAGAAAGCCTTAATTATGACATCTTAAACCTAGTTGAAATAATGAATCTTGTTTAAAATTATAGGCTTAGTAAGATAGATTGGAGAGATAATTTTATCCTGAATTTTTTGCCTTAGATTGTATGCACTTCACACTTACACTTTTTTGGGATGAAAACAAAGACCTAGAATATCATAAAATAAATAAAAAGAAAAAAATATACATGGTATATATGAATAAAAAAATCACTTATTAAAGCTAGATAACTATGCCTCAAAAAGCATGATTATTCACACCAACAGTAGTCAAAAGATACAAATAATTCCCCTAAGTTTTAAGTTCTTGTTTACTCGAGTCCTTGAGCTCAAGGGATGTTTTCTCATCTGGTGCCCTAAGATCGTCTAATTGGGAGTCATCGGCTAAAGGCTCACTATCTGAGAAAACTAGAAAGCCTAAGAAAATTAAGGGAAGAAAAAAGAAATATATATATATATATATATATATATATATATATATATATATATATATATATATATATATATAGCTTGATGGTTGAGTTGAAATCCCAAAAAATCTTCACTATCACAAAGTTCATATTATCTAGGTTTTATGAAGGATAAAATATTCAATCTAATTTTGAATTCTTACCTTAATTAATGACAAGATCTTACTTCTAAACTAAGTTTAAGGAAGAATAATTTTGGTGGACTTATGATCTTAGATCGCTTAAATTTTTGTAAAATATCTCGAAAACTTTTCTCTCTTTCAAAATGTATTTTCAAAATACTAACTTTTTTCTTTCTTTAGGAATTTTGTGGGTGCAATCGGCTGAAAACTCTTAGGAGATAAAACTCCTCCTCTAGGGGAAACTTAGAGGTCTAACAGCTTGTTGCACACATTCAGTGCAATCGCGTTACCTGCGAAAGTGGTGTAATAACATTCTTAATTTAGTTTTTCTTTTTTCTTATTTTACTCGGGGCGAGCAAAAGATAAGTGTGAGGGTGTGATTAGTCTACGATTCTGCATCTTCACATATAATTTTCCTACTGATTTATGAATAAAATAACGTTTCTCACACGTATTTTGGTCTCTTTTGCAGATAATCAAGACTAGAAGGGAAAAGAGGTAATAAGAGTCTAACTAAACCCATTTTTGGGTAATTAAATCAACATTGGATACCATGCAAGAGAGCTTCTAGAAGATCACATTAGATTCTCATATTTGAACATGCATCTGGAGAAACATACATCCAAACTGTGCAAAACAGAATACATCTGGAAGATCCTAGAAGCTAGACGAAGCAACAGACCAAAACAAAGGACCTAAGTCCCTGGTATTACCGTGAAAATGTGGTACTTTCCGCTGCTATGTGGAGGATCCACGTATCGATCTTCGATGTGTGACCTCGTCTCATCAAACCCTAGCTCCTTTCGCCTATGAATACTGCATTTAGACCTTAGACGAGAGGACAGAGAGCAGTAGCTAGGATTTCTCTCTTCTAATTATAGAGTAGGATTTTCTTCTCTTTTCTTTTGTATTTTTTTCCTTTCTTTTTAGATCTTATAGTAGGGCTGAGTTGATTCTAGAGAGAGAGAGATAGTGATGTAATAGAGAGTGACAATCTATGTAAAGGTATATCCTTTCTTCTCTATTGTAATTTTCTCCATCTACATGGTGCTTAGATAGTTTTTTTTCATAGCAATCTAACTACTAACCATGAACTAGCTAACCACTTGATAATTCACATGAATCTAATAGCCTCTACAAGGCCTTACTCTTGCAAGAGGCATTGATGGCTCATGATGATGGATTCTAACACTTTAACATTGTAACATCTAACCACTAACAAGCTAACTTGCAATGTCTTCTTTATTTCATACTCACCTCTACTTGGTTTTGATGATCTAATAGTAGCTTACATCTAGTTGTGTGTAATGGATGTGTTTGAATGTGAAGAAGCATTTCATGTGCCATGCTTTGTATTGGCTCTTGAAGCCAAGGACTAGTGATGACCAAGAATCCATGTGAGGCAACTATCACTAAGAGATTAGCATGTTAGTGGAGCAATTAGTAGTTAGTAGCCATGAGTTTTCTTTCATCGTTTTCCTTCTTTTCTTTACTTTGTTTTAAAAACTATTTTCAAAATTTTTTTTTTATCATTTTTCTATCGTTGTTTTTACCATCTTCTTAGTTCACCTTTGTTTTTATTTTCTTCACAACAAGTTTCATCTTCTTTTCTATTTGTTTTTAAACTCACTTGCTAAATCACTTCACTTTTCATTTCATTTCTATTTTCTTGTTTTGCTTTACCAATTCACAACCACTTTTCCATTGTTTTCACTCGCCATTTTCATCGTCTTCTCTACCTATCACATCTGGCTTTCTTTTCTTTTCTTTCTCTCATCTTTAATAAAGAAGAACTTGTTAACAACCTATGTGAATGGACTGTTAACGCTTCTATCATCTCCCGTCCCTGTGGATTCAATTTGTATAGCCATCATGCTATAACAAAAGTATCGAGAAAGCCAAAGCACACACATTTTACACTGATTCTAAAAATACACATTTTCAAGTACTGATTTTACCACGATCACCAGGTCCAGAAAGTTCTCATTTCATTCTACTCTCCTATTTACATTGGAGACTCAGAGAACCTGAAATCCCCGGGGGAGCATTCCCGAGAAGGGAGCAGAGGGTCATCTATAGTGGACACTTTCTGACTCGCCCAAGATCGCGACGCATGTCAATCCAACCTCGTGTGGATGTGTGACGCGTGGTTACTTCTGGAATGGTTAATCTGAAATCACTGCCCTTTTGGATTATGAACGGTGGGTCAGGAGATTAACATAAGAGTCAAATCCGATTACAGAGATCTTTATCTTTAAGCTCAATCTTAATTCAAATAAGGTAGCAACCTCCCGGGGGAAGTTCATCCTTATCTACAATCGAGCACGAATCACCAGATAGATATGAACTCTGTCCTACACCAATTCAAACCGGGGCGTCCGGCTCAATCCTAAGCCAGATAAGGGATTTAGGTATTCAAACTGAGCAGGACTCCCTAACTCTATCTATTTGACATGATTTATATAAATAGAGGATCCCTTCCAATAGAAAAGGGGACCTCAAGTTCACCCAAATCTAAAGTACTCTTTTGTAATCGCCATTGACACAATTGGAGTCTCTCTCTCTCCGTGATTTTTTCCCTTTCGGGTTTTTCACGTATTTCTATTATGTTTACGATTAATTTTCTGTGATTTGATGGTATTCACTTTCCTATTTTGGTGCATGGATTGATTCCCTAAGAATTACCTACTGCACTAGTCCAAAAGAAGGGAAGCTAAAAATCAAAACCATATGCAATCGAGGCAAGTTCTCTGTAGAATCAAAGGAAATAAAGTAAAGTCTTACTTTAGAAGAAGTTTCTTCAACCATTGACATTCCTGAGGAGATAAACTAATCATTGGAAGGATGCAATGAGGTTGTGCATGATAAGCATGTGGAATTATTACCACCAATGAGGGATATTCAGCATCATGGTACATTTATTCTTCATGATTTCGAAGATCTTTTCATGCAGAAAGAGAGTGCTAGAGATGAGAGATTTAAATTCTTCAAGTTCATTTCACCTACTATTGGCATGCGGGCGCAGCAAAAGCATGATTCGTCATTGAATTACATGGATTGTGACGAGACATACCAAGGTCATGGGGATCAAACCTTACCTCAAGCAGAGTTTGCGTACAACAACATGGTTCGCGATTCAACGGATGTATAAGAAGAAGTTCGATTAAAGATTGAGAAATCCAATAAGAAGTATAAAGCAGCAGTTGATAAGAAGAGGCAAAAGGAACTCTTCGAGGAAGAAAATATGATGATGATATACTTGAGGAGAAAGAATTTCAACTTAAGGAGCCCGTACCAAGCAATTATATCCTGATAGGAACTCAAAAACGAGTTCTTTTGATGAGGGAGTGACAGATGTACGAGATCAAAAGCAACAAATAGTAAGATTTTCAGATTGACTTCCAGTTAGATTTATGAAAAAATAAGAATTTCTGAGGGCTTCTTTAATTAGGAAACCTAAAAAAAATTAGTTTATTTTATTTAATTCTCTTAGAATTAGAATTAGTTTTTCTAAATGGATTAGGACTCTTTGATTTTTTTGTTTTCTTATAGGAATAGATTATATAGTAGGAGTAGTACTCTTAGGCCCTTGTATCATTTGTATTTGGTATTAAGTTTAATGAATAAAAGTGAGTTTATCTCTCCAATTGCTCATGGATTCAAGTTGCTTCCCTTGCTTATGGATTCGAATAAATTGCCCGTGAATTCGAATGTTGTGCTCGTGAATTCAAGTACGATTCTTACCTGAAGGATCTTTTAAGGTTCATTGGCGCTAGAATGAGATCTAACCGGCGTCATTCGCTTTCGCATCTTGCGTCAATAATCTATATGGATATTATAACAATCAGGGCAGGCCTTGGTCCTGGCTGACCGCCTAGGGCCCAAAGTCTAGGGGCCAAAATTTTATTTAAGCTCATATAGGGTATAGAGAACAAATATCTGAAATAAGCTAACATTTCACTCAAAGTTCCTATTTTCTATGCAGCATGTAGTGGCGGTGGGCATGCCGCATGAGGACTGAGGCACCTCTTCCACTTCCCTAACCCGTTTTTAGCTCTCTCTCTCCCCCCCTCCCCTTGACACACACACACACACCCACACACACACTGCGTGCCACTAGTCCTCCGCCCTCATCAGCTCGCTCAAGAAACCACTCCAGCGGTCCAGCGCCAGCGGACTACCCCACTGGCCGAAGAATCCGCGTTCGCTTCGGGATCAACTCCAGCAGCAAGCCCGAGATGATCGATGATCGTCACTTGAGAGCAGGGCAAGGATGCCAAGCTCATCCATGCCTTGGTACTCTCTCCTTCTCTCTCTCTGCTTTCCTTGATTTATATCTATTTTTGCTGAATTGTGATGGGTTTTCGTTGTTAGGTCAAATGGGCCCTTCTTCATCTTTGTTGTAATCGCTCTCATTTCATTCAATTTCCTGCCGGTTCTTTGCATTTGGGAATGCTGATGTCAATTTCTTTCTGTGCTTCTCATTCTAACAGTGCCATTGTATTTTCATTTCATGTTTTCTTATGTTCTTTCTTCTTGAAGATTTTACAGTGAAGTTTGATTTTTTTTTCTGGCACTTGCATACTCAATGTGTCCTTAAATGTGAGGAAAAGTTAAAATTCTAAAAAAATTTAATGCCAAATTGAACTCATTTTGTTTCATTATTTTCCCACTGTGTTGGTGGAAAGTAGTAATCTTGTTTTTATTTTGACCTTTATTTTTAATTTTGAAAAAAAATCCAGCAAAAGTTATGTTTGAAACCCAACGAGGAAACCTATTCATCAACCTCTTTCTTCTCATAAATATATGTTATTTTTCTGTAAACTTCTTCTTTGATGGTTGTTTAATCTAGGACTAGGAGATTTGATGGCCTATGTTGTTTGTTTTCTAAAATTGAGCTCATAGTGTATTTTTCTAAAAATGAACAATGTCATACTAATTTTTTAGACAATTTGTTGGCTTAGATTAATTTTTAGGATAACTTCACTAATAAGTAATTAGTATTATATTTTATGACAAAGTTTGTTGCTACTTAATCAATTGGAACATGGAAGTTTGAAGTTGAAAAAAGAAGCTCAAAAGCAGGTCTAATTGTATCTTATTCATTAGTTATTTCATTAAAATTTAAAAGTTCAATATTATTTCATGTTTAATTGCTAATTGTATTGCGATGAATTCTAGCCTTATGTGTTATATTATTGAGAATTTTAATGTTATTGCTTGTGTTATAAAAACTAAATAATGTCTAGCAAACAACCCTCTGGATATTAAAAAAATTTTAAAAAATGAAGAAAAGATTATTCAAAGTTTAAGAGGATCAATAAATAAATATTTTTCTTGGAAAGATGATGCTTCACAAGAAAATTTGATTGAGAATGAATCTAAATAACAAATTCATTTAGAACAATTAGTAGAAAAGGACAATGATGTGAACGAACAAATTTCTGATCAAAGATTAAGTGAAAATGAAAATAATAAAACTCTTGATCATTCTCTTATTTGTGATAATGAACATGTTGTCAATGAATTTGAATGCCCAAAATCAAGATTGGATGTGAACATTTATGATCCAACAATGTGAGAAAACTTTTATGAAAAATTGAGAAATTTACTTGTAGAAAAAAGTCCTACTAGAGAAGATAAGTTCAATTATCCTATTTATAAAATCAACATTTTTCTCTAAACACTATGCTCGAGTTTTATCAAATGGTGAGATTCAAGATAGAAAGTGGCTAGTCTACTCAAAGGAGTTAGATAAAGTTTTTTTAGTTTTGTTGTAAGTCGTTTAAAAATTGCAAATTAAAAGTCAATAAGAAGGTAAAGAAATTTATAACTGAAAATATCTTAGTGAGAAACTTACACAACATGAAGCAAGTGTTTGAATACCTCAATAATTTGAGAACTTGGGTTGAGTTATAAATTAGATTGAAAAATAAAACAATTGATAAAGAAATACAAGAGCTAATTAAGAAAGATATACTACATTGAATGCAGGTAATAGTTAGAATAATTTCTGTTTTTAAGTGTCTTGCTACAATAATTTGACATTTTATAGAACAAATGAAAATAATTATGAAAAACCTAATGAAAAGTTTTTAGGTTTACTTGAAATAATTGCAGAGTTCGATCTGGTAATGCAACATCATTTGCGTCTCATTCAAGATAAAATTATTCATTATCATTATCTTAGACATAAAATTCAAAATGTGTTGACAGAGATATTAGCATTCAAAGTAAAGAAGAATACTTTTTCAGTAATCCTTGATTATACTCCTGATACAAATCACAAAGAGCAAATGACATTAATAATAAGATGTACTGTAGTTTCACGTACTCCAATAAAACTAGAAGAATACTTTTGAAATTTTTAAATGTTGTTGATACATCTGGATTAGCACTTTTTAATGAATTGGCAGATATATTAAATTATTATGATCTTGATATTAATAATGTGAGAGGGCGTGGCTATGATAATGGATCTAATATGAAAGGGAATAATATAGATGTGTAAAAAAAAATACTTGACATAAATCCTATAGTATTTTACATGCCATATGGTTTTCATTGTCTTAATTTAATTATTTGTGATATGTAAACTCCTTTCATAAAGCAGAATCTTTCTTTGGAGCATGTCAATGCATATATACGGTATTCGCTAATTCAATAAAGAGATGGAATGTTGTACTTGATCATATAGGTGGTTTAACTTTGAATTCATTGTCTACTACACGTTGAGAAAATCATATTGAAAGTGTCAAAGTAATAAAATCTCAAGCTTCCCAAATCAGAGAAGCTTTATTTAAATTAGCACAAATTAGTGAAGATGCCAAATTAAGTAAGGATGTACAAAGTTTAGCATTAGGGGAACTTTCAAGTTTTGAGTTTATACTAAGCTTGGTCATTTGGTATAATGTTTTGAACAAGATTAACTTAGTAAAAAGTTACAACCTGAAAACATGTGTCTTAATATTGCTGTAAAATAATTAGAGGATTTATTTCTTTTTTTGAAGATTACAGGAAAAATTGGTTTACTTTAGCCATAGTAAAAGCTAAAAAAATGACCAATGACATGAGATTGAGCCCATATTTTCTTAAAAATGTAGAATTTGTAGGAAAAAATATTTTGATCAGATTAACAATAATGAGAGGGAAGAACAATCAGCTGAAGAATTCTTTAAAATATATTATTTTCTTAATATAGTGGATATTACTCTCTCCCAATTGAGGAGTAGATTTGAACAATTGGAATTGTTTGAGCCTGTTTTTGGGGTTTTATTTAATGCATCAAAATTAGTTTCTTTGGATGATGATGAATTGAAAAGTTCTTATATAAATTTTGCAAATGCTTTTAAAAAATGGTGATGCTTCTGCTGTTGATGAAACAGACTTATATTTAGAATTACAAGTTTTAAAAGTGATGTTACCAAGAGAATCATATGAAAACTGATAAACCATGGACATCCATAAAGATAATAAAGTTTGTAAAAAGTATGGATATGTTTCTGAATGTATTGATTGCTTATAAGATATTATTGACTATTCCTATGATTGTTGCCTATGCCGAAAAAAGTTTTTCTAAATTAAAGTTATTGAAGTCTTACTTGTGGAGAATCATGACTCAAGATCGACTAAATGGTTTAGCTATTTTATGCATTAAAAAAGATATGTTAGATAATATTTCGTATGAAAATATAATTGATGATTTTGTTTCTAAAAGTGCAACAAGAAGACATTTTAAATGATAATTAGTAATTGATATTTCATTGCTACTTTTATTTTGTAGGTGGATGCGATGTTTTTCACTTGGATGAGGAAATGTGTATGGAGGTTGGATCAACATCTGAACACTTGAAGATTAGAAATATAACATTTTTAGTTTTTGATTGTAAGAATCGGGGCACTCTTTTTTTTTCCTTCGTCTAGTGTTTTGTTCCACTGGGTTTTCACTAGACAGGATTTTAACGAAGCCCAAAAAGATTCTCTCTTATCGTTTATAAACTCTTATCATTTTAATATAAATAATTATTTGATGAAAGAAAAAAATTGTTTTGACATAATTGTTATTAATGTGTTTAGGGGCACACTTTAGAATTTTGCTCAGGGCATTAAATTTTTCAGGACCGATCCTCATAACAATCATATATTACTAATACCCAAACCATAACATGTACAACAATAAATCTCATTAGTATTCATACATGTATTGTACTGGATGTGTAAGGGCACAACCAACTACTCTAACAGTTTCTCTTTTGTTGGAAAATTTTTGACATGACCTTTTTGTAAATCACCCCTACTTTTCTTGGCAGGACTAGCAGGTATGTGATCAACACACAACAATTCTTCCAGCAATTTTATTGACCTGTAGAAAACCTTATCTTGATTCGTTTCGCCTGATACCATGCACCACTAATTGGGCAGTTTTGCTATGTGGCTCCAATACATCTCCTGCTTTAGCTCCCATCCGACGTGGCAAGACATGTCATACTGCCATGTGGCATCCAACGTGGATGACATTAAAAACAAAACCTTAAAAAAATTGGGGCTGCTCTCTCATCTCAGCGTTCCCCGCAGTGCAGGCGAAAATCCTCCCCATCTCATTCTCTCTCCCCCAAATCTCACTGTTGCGCCGCCCTGGAGCTCGCCCCGCCACACTCTCTTCTGACGTGAAACGATCACAATGTCTGCCAGCCATGGCGATTTCTCTTCTCTCAATCTCAAAACCTTAATTTGGACCCAACCCGCGTCCCCAATTCACAAATGCTCACCATCTCAGTCTCTCTCCCACAAATCTAGTCGTCACCTTCTCGAGGTCGCCGCGCAACCCTCGACCACAAAACAACGGCTGAGGTATAGCCCGTCTTTCTTGGATTGAACTCAAAATTATTTTTCATTTGTTTGTTCAATGTTTGTTCAATTAACTACTGTGTTGGGGCTAATTTTGTTCAATTCAGTACTGTTTTGGGGCCAATTTGTTCATTTTTTGTTCAATTCAGTATTATTTTGGGCTAATTTGTTCAATTTTTGTTCAATTCACAACACTGTTGTTCAATTCACAGAGAGTTTTAATTAAAAACATGTTGTTCAATTCACAGAGAATTATTCAATTTACAGACAGTTTTTAGGGTTTTCATAGAGATTTTGTTCAATTCACATACACTTTATGTTCATTGTCTATGTCATGATAATTAATTAATAAATATTTTCAATTTGTAATATTGTTTGGAGTTAGGATGAATGATTGAACTATGTAGCCTTTAGTTTATCTATTTTATCATGCATGTTTTATGCTATTTTTTAACTCTATAAAAAATAATACTCAATTTTGTTATTTGTCAAGACAATATAGTAGATATTGAAGATTTGGACAACTTAGAAGAAGTTGAAGATTTGACTAATTGTTCGGTTGATGAGAGTGATGGATTACATCAACAGATTGAGCCCAAAGTTGGTTTGAAATTTGATGGGATAGAACAGTTGTATGAGTTCTACAGAAAATATGCAAACAACTGTGAATTTCCAATTAGGAAAAAATCTGCAAAGAAGAACGTAAAAGGGATTGTTAGAAATGTAACTATTGCATGTTTTAGAAGTGGCAAACATGAAAATACCTCTCAAAATCCCTTAAAACCTCAAGCGAGCTACAATATTGGGTGTACTGCTTACTTAATAGCACGATTAAACTTATATGAAAGATGACAAATTTCTGCGGTTACTCTTGATCATAATCATATGATGAGCCCGACAAAAAATCGTTTCTTTCGCTACAATTGAAGAATAAATGCACATGTGAGACATCAAATCAATCTTAATGACCAAGCAGAAATTAGGATGAACAAAAATTTTGGATCACTAGTACATGAATATGGAGGATATGAGAATATATTGTGTGATGAAACTGATTGTAGAAATTTGGTTGAAGAATCAAGGCATCTACGACTTGGCGAAGGAGATGCTTCAGCGATTATGAGATACTTTTCGAAGATGGTTGCAGAAAACTCTAGTTTATGTTTTGACATTCAATTGAATAATAAGGATCATTTGAATTGAATAATGAGGATCATTTGAAAAATATATTTTGGGCAAATGGTTGGAGCAGAGAAGCTTACAAGGAGTTTGGTGAGGTTGTGACTTTCGATACCACATACTTAACATATAAGTATGATATGTCATCTGCTCTATTTGTTGGCGTTAACCATCATGGACAATCGATTTTACCTGGATGTAGGTTGATTTCAAAAGAAGACAGAGAGACTTTTTGTTTGGCTATTTAGTAAGTGGCTTGAATGCATGATTGGATGTGCTCCACAAGGGATAATAACTGGCCAAGATAGAACTATAAAAAATGCAATTGAGATTGTATCCCCAAGCACTAGACACAGATGGTGTTTGTGGGATAAATGAAAAAGCTATCAGAAAAGGTAAGAAATATTCATATATATTGTAAATGTTTGCTTTGTTTTTTACCGTCCATATATACTGTAAAAGTTTATGGGACTTGACATGTTTTTGTTGATTTTGCAGTTTTTGACCATCCAAGATATTGTTTGTTAGCATCAGAGTGGGAGCATCACAGTGGAAGCATCTTTGGACTTAAAATTGTTTGTATACCTGAACCTGCAAAGCATCTGGGCATACCTGAAATTGTTTGTGTACCTGAGCCTGCTGAGCATTTGGGCATACCTGACATTGATTTCTGCTGCAGCTGGGTTGGAGAATGTTTTGGAGGATGAAAAATTGTGTACCTGAACCTGAATTTTGTATCATTGTGTTGGATCGTGTATCTGAAGAGTGGGATGTGGACTATCTTTTTGTATCATTGTGTTGGATCAGTGTGATCACAGCTGGGTTAGATCAGTGTGAAATGAAACTATGAAAATATCTTTTTCATACTCTCAAGTCTTGTGTTATGTGGCTACTGCAGCTGGGCATACATGAAATTATTGTGTTCTGGAGGTATTTTTGTTCTTTTCAATTGTGTTCTGTGCATTCTGGACTTGAACTGGGCATCTTTGTTAATGCCATTTTGTTGGATCATGTACCTGAACCTGAATTTTGTTGGATCAGTGTGATCAGTGGGATCACAGTGGGATGTGGACTATCTTTTTGTATCATTGTGTTGGATCAGTGTGATCACAGGTGGGTTGGATCAGTGATATCATTGTGGTCTCTGTGTATTCTGGACTAACTGATCTGTTTGTTCAATTTTTTTGGGCCAATTTGTTCAATTTTTATTCAATTCAGTACTCTTTTGGGGCCAGTTTGTTCAATTTTTGTTCAATTAAGTATTGTTGTTCAATTCTCTGTGTATTCTGGACTAACTGATCTGCTTGTTAAGTTCTATGTATATTCTAGACTAACTGATCATGTACCTGTTGATCCACCTATTTCACATTGATTCAAAGTGATTAGTCAGCTTGTGCACATTCTGGATATTCAAGTTTATTCAAACATTCAACAACAAAACTATAGACATGAGATCACACATAAATATCTTAATAATCATCGTACACAGAAATATCTTAACAAAAGCAACAAATTTTGACAACTAATTCAAGTTCACGTACAAATAAGCAACTAAATTAGAAAATCCAACCAAACTCTTTCAAGTACATATAACTTCTTATTCTCATACAATAATAATCTTGACAATCACAACTACAATAATCTCCCACGAAATAAATTTCAAAATTTTAAGTAGCTCGTCAAGCTTTTCGGAAAATTATCAATTGATCTCTATTCTTTCTATTCTCACAGAGAGTCTATCTTCCGTCTCTTCTGAAAACCACTAAAAGAAGTTACATCCAGGCTGGTCCTTTGAAATAAAGTTTGCACACCCATAAAATCTTTAACCTCTGTTATTTCTCTTGTGACAAGTAAAATCTTTAGCCTCCAAATTACAACGGCACCTAGGATGACTGATGCTTACTAATGCGAAGCTCATTTTAGACCTGAAGAATAATCAACAAACACAAACATCAACACAAATCTAAGCATTGGCAGTAGCAGCATCAATGAGCTACATAATTAGTTGCCCACCTCCTTCAACTGTTCGATTTGGGAGAGAGAGGCTGAGAGGGGGATTTGAGAGATGGGGAGGGGAGTGAATGAATTGAGTCCCAAATATCTAGGGTTTTGTTTGAGGGATGCTGATCAGGATGCCACACGGCAGGATGACATGTCTTGCCACGTCAGATGAGAGCCAAAGCAGAGATGTAATGGGAGGCAAATAACAAAACTGCTAACTGGGGCACAATTGCTTCTTGCTTATGTGCAAAGGACATTTCGAGTAATTCTTCAGGCAGCAGGTATTAATTGCCATCGACCCTATCTTTTAATGTTCTGCTGTGCCTTAAGTATTCCTCATGGAAACCCACCTGCTCTTTGGAAATTTAGTAATTATAGCATCTACTGCTCTCGCTGAACAGCAAATCATAACTTCTGATATAGCCTGAAATCTTTGGTATTATCTGGTGTGCAAGCAAGCCTCGGCAATCTTCAGGTAAAACTTGAAGATATGGGCAGCACCAGGTTCTTCAGGGTCCTCTTGCCAGGGTTCTCAAAAAGGCTGGTTGGTCTCTCTCTCTCTCTCTCTCTCTCTCTCTCTCTCTCTCTCTCTCTAAATCTTTACATATGTGTGCAGATAATACCCAAAGCTTTTGCTAAGCACATAATGAGGCAAAAATGCATCAAAAAGGCTACACTAGTGAACCCAAATGGCAAAGCATGGCACGTTGAGGTTCACAAGGACAAGCAAAGCATGTATTTTGAAGGAGCTGGTTGGATAGAAGCCATACGTGCACACAATTTAGAGTTGGGATACTTCTTAGTGTTCTCTTACAAAAGGAATATGGTGTTCAATTTCAAAGCATATGATTTGAGCACTTGTGAGATAGCCTATCCATCTGTTGCCACTAAGATTCAAATTGCGAAAAGGAGACACACCAAAGTTATCAAAGAGGAGGATCTAAACTCAAGTACTGTGATTATTTTACTTTCTGTTACACTTATTGATGATATAATCTATTCACTAATTATATATATGCTCAAACTTGTTCCAGCTTCTACAAAGAACTTCGAGGTGACGATGACAACTAGTATGTTATCCTATCAGCATCTGGTCAGTGGCTTTTGCTTAAATACTAATAGTTTTGCAATAATATGTCATATTTTATACAATTGATCGTTATATTGAATGGCTTAATTGATGCAGTATGTTCCAGTTCAATTCATGAGGGAATGCAGTGAGTTGGCTCATAAAAGTGAGCTGATCCTTAAGGATATATGCGGCCGGTCCTGGCCTGTTCATCTGTTTCACAGAAAAAGACCAGTTAAGTATGGATCGGGGACGCACATTGGAAATGGTTGGCTGCAGTTTGCTCGGGATAACAAGCTGAAGGCAGGTGATAGATGCGTTTTCAAGTTGGCAAATGAAGGAGAAGAAAAGGTCTTGCGAGTTACAATACTGAGAAAGTAGGAAGATATATATGCAGCTGGCTAAGCATTTTGGGGATGATTAATAGAGAGCAGCTACATGAATGAGTGCTCTTTGTTTGTACGTAGCATTGTTTGCTTTCCTTGTTGTACTCAGCCAACTACAGTTATCTTCTTTCCTTTTGCCAAGAAAATGTCCCTACTAAATTGTGTATGTCCTTTCTCATTGCATTGTAACACCAACTATTTTCTTTGCTTCTTTTTCTATCTACTTCTCTCAGCTTCAGTTTGCAAACCACCGACCATCATTATGCACCATCATTTCAACACATTTACATTTCATTCCTATCCAATAAATAATCTAGATTTTGAATGAGAATTATCGGCTTGATCTAATTGGAATATTCAAAAGAGTGTGCAGTAAAACTGCTCACGCAACCCAAGTTGTACAATCATCTATCAGTTCTGGTAGCATTGAGCAAGTCCACAAGAGTGATTTGGCCAAGCCAAATCTAGTAGGAGAAAAATCTTGAAGCACAAGAGTTTGAATATAAACGTTAAAATTTGAAAGTTGTGAATCAATCAAATTTTGGCTCCTATGATCTCCTGAGAAATTCTAAAATATTTAAGTCTCTCTTAAGCAGCAAAGGATTTAAGCACCAATATGCATTAAATATTTTCTATAATTCTTGCTTTCCTAGATTTCATGTCATAACCCAGAGAATATGAAATGAAAAGACACGAAATATACTAGCAAATTAATAGAAGAGGGTACAAAGACCTGGCTTAGGTGTAAAGAAGTGATTGGATTTTCAAGGTCCAATGTTCAAAATTGGACTACGGCCTTCGTTCTGAAAGGGGAAAAAAAAAACAAGAAAAAAGAAAAGAACACAGAAATTGCACAAAAGTGAAAATCACTGCATTGTATTTATGAGATTTCTGTTCTAAACAAAATTTACCCTTCAAAGCATCGTAATATATGAAATTCCTCAATCCTCCTCAAGTTTCTTCCATAACCACTCAATTAAATATCCTTTCTTAATTATTCAAACAGGCTAGTAATCTTTGCTTTATAGTTTTGGCTACATCTTTCAACATACTTATGGTGGAGATCTTTTGATACGATTAAGTGAACGTTCAATTTCACACCACAGGGAGTTAGGGTGTCTCGCTTATAATACGACAATATTGATTTTAGCACAGAAAGTAAGCAAAGAAAAGAAATTTTCGTGAAAACCCAAATTGGTAAACATCACAGGGAGGACAGACAGAAAATTCATTAGTTTGCAGAGGTTACAGTGAATTTATAGAATTTGTAGAGCTATTTGAGTTTACAATCTTTCTGCGCTAAATTGGCTTGGATCCCCCTTTTTCTTCTAGTTCTCGGCTTAAAAATACTCTGAGATCCATAACTAATAGTGCAGGTCATGCGTCGTGCGGATCCCATAACCGCATGATTTGCACATTGTTATTCTCTTTTAATTGCCCAAATTACGTGCTTGATTGTTGTGATTGACATGCAGAAATATCTGCCTCCATCCGTAACGACCTGTGCTGAATTGGAGGCATTATAGTGTTTAAAATGTGGGAGTGATCTGGCAGTGTGACTGACTCTATAGATCGCAAAATCTAGCTGCTAAGCTGTATCCAGTAATGGAGGTGAAAGACTTCGTAATAGGCCTGCGTTGTGGGGATCGGGACTCCCGACCTGCAAAGTGTTTTCACCAAAGTTTTACATCTGGATGAATGACTCGGGCTAAAATGATCTCGGGAGGCACTCGGGCTTTCTCATCGGTCCTAGCTGAAGTGGTCTCGAGAAGGGGCTCGGGCTTGCTGTTTCGCTCGAGACGGTCCTGATAAAGTGAGATACATGCCGCGATCCTGATGAAAATCAGGATCTGACCGCTACAATACCCTTAGAGCTTAAACCTCTAAAATTCAAGGTCAAATATCCATCATTTAGACTGAGCTAATGTTGAGAGAACCATTTTGTCATGATCTCATGAATCCAAAAGAAAATGTACAAACCTTCTACACAGCACAACACAAGTAGAACCATTTAGTTACTACAATCCTACATCTTAACCTTCTGAGTCTTCCCTTCTTTTATGACTCTTGCAAAATAATTTTAGCCGCACACAGCAGCATTACAAGCATAACGTTATGAACCTAGAACCACATGCTTATGATAATTTTGTCTTGCATACTCTTATCCAATTAGCCACACAGGAAGAATAATTAGAGTCTGAGCATACAACTAAACAATTTAGCATGAAGGCAAAATCATCATGAAAATCACCATGCAGGAATATAGAAACATTTGGGAATGAAGGAACAACACTACACATGATATGTATTATTTTCATTATCAATGAAGGCAAAGAAATAACTTTATCATATATTGTTCATAAAATTATATCTCGATCAAGTTTATTGTATGACATGCATCAAAATGTAGGAATTGGCATCTCCTCGTACCTCAATAGTTAGATTCTCTCATAAGTCAAGCTCCATCTCCTTTTCTTTCTTCTCCTTGTTTCCTTCTTCCGGATTTTTTCCTTCATTTCTTTGCTTTCCTTCCTTTCCTTTTGGTTTGGGACAGAAGAGAGAGAAAGAGAGATGATGAAGAATGAAGGAGGAGAGAGGAAGTGGAGAGGTGAAAGAATGGCTTATATATCTTCTCATATCCATGTGATTTAAGCTTGCCTTAAAAACCTAACATCTTCTTTACAACTCTCACTCTCTCTCTCTCTCTCTCTAAAAGATACATAATCTTTCTTGTTAGAACAACCCTAGCAATATACATGAGCTCCTAGGTGGCTCTATCCGAGCCATACACGACTTAATCTTAATCACTTTAGTAATCAAGTCTCATATCACTTTAATAACTTTTCATAACTTACTAAGGTTGTTTAGTCAAATCTTTACTGATCATGGTTAAGGGAAAATAATCGTGAAGCCATGAAACTATAACTCGTTAGGTCTTAAATAAGAACATGATTTTTATATGATGTATCACACCAGTTTTTGAAGTTTGTGTTAACAACAGTGTCACATTGAGATTGATCTTATCAAACTTTCTTCTCTGTTAACTAAATATAGTGTTATTTTTTGAGATTTTACATACAGCCATCCTTATAAAAAGTTTGTCTTTGAAACTTACATTCCTCAAAAGTGGCTATAGATGGTGCATCTTGTCTTCAACGTCTTTGATGTGATGGTCCCTCCATGAAAGGAAAACTTATAATAGATTTCAAAGATGAATTAGCAATATTAATGATTTGGAGGATAGGACTCTGATGAAACAAACAAATAAATGTTAAACAAATAAGTAAAGGACAATTTCAGAATAGGTTAATTTCTCTTTTGTATCCCAAAAAAGGGGAGGAATTTATAAAGCTGAATGCCAAGGGCCTGTTTGTTTGGTGGAAAATAGGCCGGATAATGTGTATATAGTGAGCTTCACTGTCAGTATCTCTTATTTTACAAAATCTTGTTTGTTTGAAATTTTCAGAAAACTAGAAAAGTATCGCTGATGTTGGGAAAACGTCAACGATTTCTCCACTTTGTTTCACTGCAAAATGGATGAAAACGGACGAAAAAAGGACAACGTGTGACCTATCAATAAATTTTCTTAAGAAAAGCTGATCGAGTGAGCCTTATTGTCAGTTTTCTCAAATGATTTTTCCAGCCAAACAAGTCCCATTAGGAAAAGATTTGATAAAACCCAATCATATTTCCTCGCCCCAATCAATCAGCAAATTATTATAGAAACCAAAGCAAATTATTATAGAACTCAAAGGACCGAGTCACCTTTTCTTAATAAAAGAATTGAATAACACCAAACACAATCAATCAATCAATCAATCAATTAGAAGAAAAAGACTATTCCCTCCATCTAGTTTTACTTGTTTTTTTGACCGGATACGAAAATTAAGAATTTGTGAGGAATTGAATTCAGAATAATAAAAGTAATATTGAGAATGATAAAAATCGCATTGAAAATGATAAAACTAACATTAAGAGTCAAAGTAGACTACTAATTTGAAACAAAATTTTGATCAAAAAATACTGCTATTCTGAATGGAGATGGTAATAAATTGCTTGAGAGGATCTATGTAGCTTAGTAATGCGTGGATAGAAATCTCTTGGGTTTCTTGTTTTTTCGTGTTAGGATTTAAACCCCTGCCGTTTCTCCTCCCTCTCTCAAAAGGCCCCTAAAGATGCCTAGCGAAGGAGGTGATGATGCCTCTCAGAGCCCAAGCTTCTTCAGAGTTTTATCGCCAGGCTTCAAAAAAAAATGGTTACATATTGCTCTCTCACTCCACTACCGATCTCTCGTTATTTCTCTATAATCTGATAACAATTTTCCTTCTTTTCAATTCTGCATGCAGCCACTGCCCCGTGCGTTCGTCAAGAATCTAACAAAGGAGAAGCCCAGCAAAAAGGCTAGCATAGTGAACCCTAATGGCAAATCATGGCCCGTCGACGTCTTCAAGGAGAAGAACAAGCAGGACATGAACTTTGGGGGGAACACTTGGGAGCACTTCGTGCATGCTCATAAATTAGGGTTTGGCTATTTCTTGGTCTTTTTCTACAGAGGCAACATGGTTTTCGCTTTCCGAGCGTATGATCTGAGCACATGCGAGATTGTCTATCCGTCTCTTCCACCAGAGAAGAGGAAGATTGCCGAGACTAAGAAACAACAAGAGCAAGATCAGGACTCGAGTGTGTTTCTCTTAATTCTTAACAATCTTCTTCTGTCAGTAAAAATCTAATTCTGATTGAAATCTTGTTAATTCCAGACTCTTCAGAGAGAAGCAGATGCCGAAGTTTATGTTTCGAGGCTAAAATGGTGAAATCTAACATCTCCAAGATTTACATGGTGGAGTGTTTTCAATGTTGTTTTGTTCTTTCAATACAGAGATTATATTTGTAGTTGGCATCAATGGTAATGGATGTGTGCAGAATATTCCAACTTGGTTTATGAGAGAACATAGTGAGCTGGCTAGTCTGGAGGAGCTGACCCTTGAGGATCCAGAGGGCCGGGCGTGGCATGTTCGACTGCGTCACCGGAAAATGCCTCGAATGAGCGCACGGAGGACCCATATTGCCGATGGCTGGCGAGAGTTTGCTCGAGGGAACAGGTTGAAGATGGATGACAGGTGCGTCTTTGAGTTGTGGTGGCTAGAGAGAAAGGGCTGGTGATGAATGTTAGAATAATTCGACAAGGAAGGGACACGTCCAAATAACGATACATTTCCAACATGTTTGCCGAACGATATAGCTTCATGATAGGAGTGTTCGTGTCACATAAGTTATATAATCTAATTTTGTACCTAGTTTCATTATCGTATGGAACCAGTGTCTATACGCTTTCTTTTTCAGAACACCAGGGTTAAAAGGAATCCCTTAACAGTAGCAAGATTTGGTCGAATTTTGATTGAAAATATTCAGAGTGCTGCTGATAGTATTTGACATGAATTATGCAATCAATTCTTTATCTTTATTGTGTTTCAGCAGCTATATAATATTTTGTGAAGGCTTGCAGCAACAGAGATAGTTTATCACTAGCATGCAAAAGATTGTTTGTTTGAAGATGTCAGCTATGCAGTAGCAAAAGGATGCGAAAAGCAAATTTTCAATATTTACATATTCTTTCAAGACTCCAAAGTACTCTATACCTAAATTAAATACTTTATATAAGAATCTGTAGATATTATAATAAATTATTCCAGAAATGTTATCTCCATCTAAACTTGGAATTATACTGGTATATATAGTTTAGTGAAGAATTGTTCACTGAAGCATCAGGTTTTTGAGTTTTAAGAATTATGGCTATCTGAATACAATCATGCTAGTGAATTTGTAAGCTCAGTGGTAATGGTGGTATGTTGACTAAATCAAAAGGGATAAATCTTGAGAAAGAATATATTTGGACCCATGTATATTACTGTACTTCCATGAACGTTGAATAGCCATCGAAATCCAATTAACTTCTATAACATACAATGGCTTGCTTCTGCTTCTCTTCATACAAACACCAAAAGGCAATTCTGACCTTTTCAGCTTCACCAGGCTCATTGGCCATGGCCACAATCAAATAATCTCTCTACTTCTGGTAAGGCTCGAAGACGCAAAAAGATAAAAGTGAGCTAAAAATGTTTACAGTCTACAGATTCTCAAGGAGAATATGGAACCACAAGTCAGTAGAATGATAAACTGAATATGGTCTATGTATTGACCGAGTATTTGTGTCCACATTTTGGGCACTCGTAGAAGACTGTCTGTCCTTCATCAGCTGACCGGAGCTGGAAAGTAAGGTAAACAGTAAGTATTTGCAATTAAAAAATGTCAGTATAAGAATAGGTGTCGTCGAATACCTGCTTGGTATAATACTCAAGCTCAGGATGATGGCACTGAGGACAGGCTTCATTCACCTTTCACAAAAAAGGTAAACAAAATGAGCATGTGCCATGTTTTTCCTTTAACAGACACTGCGAATATTTGGTTGCAATACTTACAACTGCTCTTTGCACGTCTTCATCAACCTGGACTGTTTCAAGAAGCACAAAAGGCTCAAGATTCAGCTCCCTCCTTATATCCTGAAATGTATCAAAAATTTTGTTCAATAAAGAAAAAGCACCATTCTTCTTATAACAAGTGAATGGATCTGTTCTCAAGAGGCATTTAAAGATTGTCATGGAACATGGTTGTGGGGGATGGCAAATGGTTGATGCTTGGCTCTTGAAAAAGCCACTTATATTTTATCCAAGCATCTTCTACACACTATTATAACCTCGGCCATTACGGTGGACCAACTTTTTTATTTTACTTCATTTATTTGGAATATAACTAAAGGTAGAGAAATGCTTCCTGGTGTTGTATGCTGCATGCAGTTCAGATTTTATAAAGGTGTAAATGGATATTTGAAATTGAATATGCTTCTTATCTGCATCTATTTTTCAATAATCTATATCCGACTCCACTTAATATCCGTTCATTTAGTATTCGCTTATAAATGGAACCAATGCGGATATTGTGGTGTCAGCTCCTTTTATAATTAATATATATGATCTTTTATATACATTGTTACTACTAAATATATACAAGGAAAATGATATATAATTATTAAAAAAGTGCTTCTCATTTCTAAATTAGTAATAAACTTTTTGAATTTAATACAATAAGTATCAAGTTTGATGAGTTTATAATAAAGAAAAAGTTGTTTATGAGCTAACAGTTTATTTACAATAATGAGGTACCATTAGATGAAAGTATAGATAGGCTGTGACTCGAAGTTGATTGGTAGGGTGTGCCTGACTAATTTTTTCCCTCACACCCTAACATTAAAATAAGTTAATTTGATCTGTAACTTCAAATGGCCTCTGTACGGCTAAGGAGGCAAATTTAAATCTTGGCAACTAATATAGAATTTGACCTAAATCTCGATTTATGGGAAATGCATGCAAAAATGCTTCACTTCATAGAGAATTTGCTTGTATAGAACTTCGGTGTCAAATCCTCCCTCAATCCAACTACTTGCTCTAGGTTCAGTTTGTTAAAAGTAATTTGTAATTAAAGAGATTAGTTTAGAAGAGTGTAGCTTAAGAAGTGTCTAGAACTTGCAAAGTTGGTTGGTTAAGGGCCTAGAGGAGTCTTGAATGTCGGTGTAATTTGTGGAGAGAAATCAAGGTCTAGAAGCCTCTTAAAGTCAGTGGAGTAGCTATAAATAGAGGCCAAGTCTTGGTTGTGTATGCAAGCAAGCCAATCAAAACAAAGCAAGAAAAGCTCGGCCAATTGAGACTGAGTGTAGAGAGAAAAAGTCTTCTCAATTCAAGAGATTTAAATTTCCTTTAGCCCTTTCAAATCTCTTCCACTTCTATATCAATCCTTTTTCGATAAAAAGCTTCTGATGTGAAATGTGTATGGGGCGAAGCAACAGATAAATTAACTCAAAGATACGCTTCACCAACAAGAAAAATCATAGGTAGGAATTGAATTAAAATAGATAAAATTAGGTTATACTATGTTGATCATGCAAGTGCTTATCAATTTCAATACTTAAAGAACTACTTAGAAACTTTTGTTTATGCAGGAAATCAAGTTATTATACGCAATAAAGAAGTCAAGCAATCACAATGAAGAAACAAAATCACTCGCTCATTTTTAATGTGGACAGAAGATCAGAATAGACAACAGATTGGATGATGTATATCTAGACTTATAATAAAAAAGTTGATGTAATAAGAAAAATACTTGAGATGATTATAAATTTGACTTAGCTTGCTTGTTGATTGTTGGTTGATCTCTAAACTCACGCATCTAACAGGTACAGTCGATGAATACAGTGTCGTCGAGGAGATGAGGCGCTTATACAGACGGGGCTGAAGTTGTTGGATGCGTGACGAGGGAGAGAAGGATTTGGCAACGGAGACTTATTTGAGAGGAAGAAATTTGAAGGGGAGATATAAAATCAATTAGAGCATCCCACTACTAATTGAGTCTGATTAGGACATCCCACTACTAACAAAATTAAGACGAGAAATCCAGTAATCAACAATTTTGAGAGTGAAAAAAAATTCATTGATTGTTCATTGCAAACATGAAGTATTTATATAAGCTACAAAATTGTATCTCCTAGTTTTATTTGGATTACATAATCCTAATCCTAAAAGAAATCAAAAGTCTGAAAGAAAGAGAAAAATACATAAAAAGAAAAGTAGTAATCCTACTACAAATTGTACTGCTAAAAATAAAAATATAAGAAATAGAAATTAGAACTCCTAATACTACTCTGAATTTACTTCTAAAATCAAATTGCCATAGAATTCTTGGGCCTACTTCGGTACACTTTCTATGCTTTTGAATTGGGCTATGAATTGGGCTTCGGCTTCACAATGTCTGCATTATTCTTCTCGGGTTGGAAAGAACTCAATTCTATTGAGTTTGAGGAAGAAGAACTCTCATACTGCTCCGATATGTCAGGATCAACCTTTTTCAACTCACTTTGATCTATCCACGAATCATCTGTTGGTGATTTTCCTTTCCTCGAACCAAATACTTACGAGTCTCACCATCTTTGGTAGTGATAATTTTATCATCCACAATTTTATCAATCTGATCTACTGTATTAGGTAATATATTTGAAAGTGGTGGAAGGGAATGTCTCTCAGAAATAGACTCAAGGGATGGCTCATCATCTAATGGATTGTTAGGGTTAAAATTAATATCATTTTAATTTACTAGATCTTCAATATTGAATGTAGAACTGATACCAAAATCTTGAGGAAGATCGATAATATAAGTATTGGCATTTAGCTTCTTTAAAACCTGAAATGGACCAGCACTACGAGCATGTAGTTTCTTAACAGTTCCTGGTCGAAATCATTCCGGACGAACCAGTACCATCACATAATCACCAACATTAAATGTTTTAAGTCTTTTTCTTACCTCAGCTCGTAGCTTGTAGTTGGCATTACTTTGAACAATTTTATCCATAACTTCCTCGTATAAGCGCACATGTGATGCAAACGACGATGCAGAATCTGATGCTCTAATATGGACGGACATAGGAATAAGATCTATAAGCTGTCTAGGTCTAAAACAATAAATAATTTCATGCGGTGATTTGCCTGTAGTCTTATCACAGCTGTATTATATGCAAACTCTGTGGTGACTAGTTTAAAATCCTAATTTCCCGTATGTTCACCAATTAGCGGGCGTAACAAGTTCCCTAGAGTCCTATTGACAACTTCAATTTGACCATCAGTCTGCAGATGAAAAGCAGTGGAGAATTTCAGTTTCGTGCCTAACATGTGCCAAAGTATTTTCCAAAAGTAGCTCGTGAATTTCACATCTCTATCAGACACAATGATTTTAGGCAAACCAGCAACTCTAGAAGCATCTGCAATTCGAGAACAAGAAAGAAAATTTGCCATTTTGGAGAAACAGTCCACGACAACTGAAACAGAATCGTATTTTCTCAAAATTTTCAGTAAACCTAACGTGAAATCCATACTCACATCTTGCCAAGGACAATTCGGGACGGGGAGTTGAGTGTACAAACCAGTATTTTATTTTTATTGTTTAGCTAGTTGACAAATGTGACATCTACCAATATATTTAGCAACATCGCATTTCAAACTATGCCAATAGAACCTATACTCGATAACTTCTATGGTCTTCTCATTCCTAAAGTTTCCAGCCCAGCATGCAATTCTCAAATAAGAAATTCTCTAACAGAGCTTCTTAGAATGCATAGCTTACGACTTATAAATAATATCCATCATGCAGAACAAATCTATCAGTTTCTCGTATAGTTCCATCTTTTAGTTCCGCGTATACTTCGTGAAAATCAGGACATGACTCATACTCAGTTTTCAATCTCTCAAAATCATTAACTGCAGTTGGCATCTTAGTCAAAATGAATACTCGACGGCTGAGAGCGTCGACGGCTTTATTTTCAACTCCTACTTTGTAACGAAGGGTGAATGTATACTCCTGTAAGAACTCAATCCAATGACCATGTCTAGTATTCAACTTCTTTTGGGAGTATATGTACTTCAAATCCTCATAGACAGAAAAGAGAACGAATTCTTGCGGTAGCAAATAACGTCGCCAATAACGAAATGCTTGAATTACCGCATAGAACTCCTTAGGTAGAGTAATTTTGCTTGGCGTCATCCAGTTTCTTACTAAAGTAAGCAACTGGGTGCCTTGCTTCAGCTAAGACCCCTCCTATACCTATGCCGGATGCGTCACATGCTACTTCAAAAATCTTGAAAAAATCAGGGAGACACATACTGGGGCACTGATCATTCTTGGCTTAATCTCGACAAACGCTTTAGCAGCAGCGTTCGATCATGCAAACTCATTGTTGAACCATTTTATAAACTATTGGTAGAAGGTAGCAAACTGTTAAAACTTCTCACCTCACAGACGGACTTTGGTTCTGACCATTCCTCAATGGCTCTCACTTTTTCGGGATCTACAAAAACTTCGTTTGAAGAAACGACAGCCTAGAAAGTGAACGTGTGTTGCAAGAAAGGCACACTTTTTCGAGTTAGCTACAAATTTTCATTTCTCAACACAGTACAAATTTGACGTAAGTGGTCTAAAAGTTGCTCACGAGAGTGGCTATAAATGATGATATCATCAAAGTAAACTACAAGAATTTTCCATAAAGGGTCGTAGTACTCAAGTCATCATTCGCATAAATGTACTCGAAGCGTTGGTCAATCCAAAAGGTATAACCATCCATTCATATAGTCCATCTATCGTCTTGAAAGCGGACTTCCATTCATCTCTAGAACGAATGCGGATTTGGTGATAACCATTCTTAAGATGTATCTTAGAAAAGATTGTGGCACTAGACATCATATCCAGCATATCATCCAACCTAGGAATAAGAAAGCGATACTTGATTGTGATCTTGTTAATCGCTCTACTATGCACATACGCCATGATCTATCTTTCTTCGGCGTTAATAATAGGAGAACCGCACATGGGCTAATACTTTCTCTAATGAAGCTCTTATCTACCAAGTCATTAGCATGCCTCTTGAGCTCAGCATGCTCGGTTGAGTTTACTCGGTAATGTGGCAAGTTTGGTAGACTTGATCCGGGTATTACATCAATAGCGTATTGGCAGTATTGTTAGAGGCGATCAAGACGATGCGCCTCAGGCGTGAGGTGAAGCGAGGCGCAACAATGAGCTTGACCGATCAGTTTCATGGCAGCCAACTTAATTTTCCTCGGCTCAGTGAGATTGTACCATGTAAAGTACTTATCTAATTGGAGTGTCAAATCTAAGAAAAATTGCGGGTCATAACGTTCATCAAAGGTGGGAACATCGATCTTGATGTTCTTCAAATATTGATCACCAAGATTGGGTGGGTTATCAATGTTATCACGACTGTTGTTTCGCGATGAGGATAAATTTTCTCCAGTAGTGGAAGACTCGATAAGATATTTCTTTTACTTGCTCTTTAGTTTCGTGTAGATCAGCTCGAGCCTGAGCCATTTCGTAGGTCAAGGCCTCAAGTTTAGCCATAATATCAGTTAGGGTAGGTTGGGAGGCCATGGAATCAGTGTTGGGTTCACTAACTTTTTCACGCAAGCATGAAGCACCACTACGGGTTCGCAGGCAATGTATAAATCCTAATATGAATGAAAATCTATACTATTTTTTATTTTGTTTTCGAAAATTGTCGGGTCAGTCAAACCCCCAATTTTACCAGCCCAATGGCTAGGTCTGCGCAACTGAGGTGAGAGATTTTTCGCACTTGGTGTTCCTTAATTATAAAACCACGTTGAGTACCCTTCCTTGGTTAGACACCAATCGCACGAAATTTCAGGGAAAGACTTACCTTTCAAGATTTCCTAATTTACACTAATTTTTTGGGTTTTGAATAAAATCTAACAAGAAAAAAATACGCTCTGATACCAAGATGATGTGAAACGTGTATGGAGCGTAAGCAATAGATAAATTAACTCAAAGATACACTTCACCAATAAGAAAGATCGTTGGTAGGAATTGAATTAAAACAGATAACATTAAGTTATGCTATTTTAATCATGCAAATGTTTATCAATTTCAATATTTAAAGAACTAATTAGAAACTTTTGTTTATGCAAGAAATCAAATTCTATACGCAATAAAAAGTCAAGCAATTTCAATTGAGAAGCAGAATCGAGATTCTAAATATCGGATATCGAGATCATATCAGATGGGGGATTTTCATATCGGATATCGAATATCGGTAGAGATTGGGAATACGCGCGCGTATCGGCCATTCATGTCAGACACTATATATAATGAAATATTGATAACTAAAAGTTGGTTGAGTGTCATGGGTATCATTTACCTAATAAAAATGATGTAATATGCATGCAATGACAGTAAAAAATAATATACATTTGCACGCAGTCGTGCAATAAATAAGTTATTTCATATCAGGCGATATATCAGGCGACTTATCGGCCGATATTGGGCGGCTTATCGGCCGATATTTCAAATATCGGCCATTTTTTGCTGCAAACGATATGGCGAATAATTTTCCGATATCGTAACGGCAACAGGCAAAAAAAGAAGATATCAGACGATATGTCGGCCGACTTGGCCGATATTTAAAATAGGGAACAAAATCACTCGCTCATTTTTAATGTGGATAGACGATCAGAATAGATAATAGACTGGTTGATGTATATCTAGACTTGTAACTAAAGAGTTGATGTAATAAGAAAAACCTGAGATGATTATAAATTTGATTTTTGATTGATCTCTGAACTCACGCATATAAGAACAAATACAACCGACGAATACAATGTCGACGAGGAGTTGAGGCGCTTATGCAGACGAAACCGAAGTTGTTGGATGCGTGACGAGGGAGAGGGATTTGGCGACGGAGTATTCGACGGAGATTTATTTGAAAGGAAGAAATTTGAAGGAGAGATAGAGAGTAGGAATAGAGATAGATAAATCAATTAGAGCATCCCACTACTAATTGAGTCTGATTACAGCATCCCATCACTAATAGAATTCAGGTTGAGAAATTCAATAATCAAACTCAATTTGAGAGCAAAGAAAAACTTTCATTAATTGTTCATTGAAAAAAGTGAATACATAGGGCTTTTATATAGGCGACAAAATGTATCTCCTAATTTTATTTGAATTACATAATCCTAATCCTAAAAGAAATTAAAAGTCTAAAAGAAAGAGAAAATACATAAAAGAAAAGTAATATCCTACTACAAGTCGTAAAGTAGTAATCCTACTATAAATCGTACTACTAAAAACAAAAATAGAAAAAATAGAAACTAGAACTCCTAATACTACTCTGAATTTACTTCTTCTAGAACTACTTGCCATAAAATTCTTGGGCCTCCTTCGGTACACTTTTCATGCTTTTGAATTGGGCTTTGAAGGCTTCACGATGTCCGCATCAGCTTCTTTCTTCCTCCATTATTTCATCATTACAGCTTAATTAAACTAAATCTTTTCTCATCGTGTTCCGCTGCCCCAACAAGTTCGGTATTAGAGCCAACTTCTTCAAAAATATCCCGTAACCCTTGCATATACCTCCACCCTAAATATGGGAGCATCAACTCCATCTGCACCCTCCCTTTTCAATTATTCCCAAAATCTTGTCCCCATTTTCTGCGAAGAAAATTATGATTTTTGGAGCCTCCATATGAAGCACTGTTCGTTTCCCAAGAGCTTTGGGAACTCATGGAAGGCAGACATGAAGAACTAGAAGATATGACAATGTTGGCATCATGGACGTCAACCAAGCACAAAGAATACAAAGAGAACAAGGACGCGAAAGCGCTTCTTTTCATTCAACAAAGGGTAAAACAAATCGATCTTCCCCAGAATCATCTCCGCCTCAAGAGCAAAAGATGCATGGGAGACATTGAAGCAAGAATTCAAGGTCTTTGAAAAGGTAATCTCTATCAAACTACAATCTTGATGGAGAGATTAGATAACATTGCAATGAAAGAAAATGAATCAGTGAAAGAATTTTTATGATAGAATTAGTGCAATTACTAATCAAATTAGAAGTTATGGGGACACTATCAAAGATAAGTAAACCGTTAAAAAGATATTAAGAAATTTACCCCCATCATGGGATCATATAGATGCTACCATTGGAGAATCAAAAGATTTATTAAAATTAAGTTTTTATGAACTAATGGTTTCCTTGAAGACCCATGAGTTAAGAAGAAACATGTCATCAACCAAAGAGGTGGAGTAAGCATTTCAGTCAAAATCGAGTTTCTCAAACAAGAGAGGAAGAGAAGCCAAGAAGGATAACAAAGAAAGAACATTTTTTTAGAAGCCATAAGCTTAGAGAGGCAACCAAAATGAGAAGCAGTTCACATATTGGACACAAGGAGGAAGGCACGAGAAAATTAAGAATTTCTCAAAAGGAAAGTCTACCACACAATGCAAAATTTATGGCAAGCTGAACATAACTCTTATGATTGTATATTTAAATGCACAAGATGCAAAATCCAAATCACTCCCAAAGAGATTGTTGATTTAAAAAATAATAAAGCTAACTTTAGACAGACAAATCATTTATTTTATTCTTCTTTTAATACTGGTATTTGGATAGTGGTGGCAGTAATCATATGAGAGGAAACAAAAGCAGTTTCATCAAGCTAACCAAAGGAGGAAATTCTCAAGTGAAGCTTGGAGATGAAAAATTACAAAAGATTGAAGGAAAGGGTGATAGCAGTCCAGACAAAGAGAGGTAAAAGTAAATATATGTCTGATGTTCTTTATGTTCCGGGGCTAACTCAAAATTAAGTGTGGGGCAACTGATTCAAAAGGGATATTCAGTTAATTTTTTCAAGAATAGATATGTGATGGTTAGCAAAAACAAATGCGTGATTGTGGACAATAAGAACAAGCAAGAAGTGGCTTGGATAAATATGGCTATGAACCAAGTTTTCCTTTAAAATGCCAATAGAGAATCCTGCACTAAAATCGAAAGAAAATAACACATTTCTAATAGGACATTTTAAGATATGACCAAACTTCAGAAGTCTTAATCTACTAAAGAAGAAAAATATGTTGATTGGTCTCCCACACATAGATGTAGAAGATAAAATTTGTGAAGGTTGCATTTTGCATTTATGAAAAAAAAAAATGCATAAATGACCATTTACAAAACTTCTTTGACAGCTAAAGCCTTGCTAGAATTGGTGCAAGCTGATGTATTGGCCCAACACAAAACCCATCATCAAGTGACAAAGGATATTTCTTATTTTTGTTGATGATTACAGTAGAATGATAGGGGTATATTTTCTAAAGAAAAAATCAGAAGTATTTTCAAAATTTGTGCAAGTTAAAACTTTCGTGGAAAGCAAAGTGGCTGCAAATTGGAGGTGCTAAGAACAGGCCGTGGAGGAGAGTTCATTTCTAATGAATTCCAAGACTTTTGCAAGTCTCATGGAATCAAGAAGGAGCTCACACCAAGAAACACCTCAACAAAATGGAGTGGCTGGAAGAAGAAACAGATCTATTGTGAAGATGGCCAGAAGTATGTTGAAAGTCTATATCTTGAACAGGTCTCCAACAAAAGCAGTTCCAGACTAGACATCATATGAAGTATGGCACAAAAGAAAAACAAAAGTAGACTACTTCAAAAGTGTTCGGTTCCATTGCCTATGCTCAAAAGCGGCACAAGTTAGAGAAGAAAAGTTTGATGGAAAAAGAGAAAAATACATTTTCATTGGCTACAGTGATGAAACAAAAGATTGGTGGTTTCCAGAGATGTTATTTTTGATGAAGCAGGCAACATGGAGCTGGCAGGAGAATCAAGTCTCGGCACCAAATATCATTGAAGAAGAAAAGAGGGGGCCCACACCAAATCAAGACCCTCCAAGTTCAAGATCTCCAGAGCCATCTGCATTTCTGACTCACCACCAAGGAAGGTGTGTTCTTTACAAGATATTTATGATTCTTGTGACAGCATTTTTCTCATGTGAACCATAGATTTTAGAAGTTGTTAAACAAGGCTGGATAAAAGCAATGGATGAAAAGATACCCATGATCGAGAAGAATAAGACATGGGAGGTAGTTGATCTTCCAGAACGAAAGGAAGCCATCAGCCTCAAATGGATCGACAAGACAAAGTACAATGAAGAGTGAAGACAGCCCCATCCAGAAGTTGAAGGCTCGATTGGTTGCAAAAGGGTACCCTTAGCAGCCAGGCATCAACTTCAACAGGACATTTGCCCCAGTTGCTCGCATGGAGACCATCAAAATAGTCTTGGCACTAGTCGCTCAGCTCAAGCTCAAGGTGCTCCAACTAGATGTCAAATCAGCATTTCTAAATGGAGAGCTCGAAGAAGAAGTGTAAATAGAGCAGTCGCAGGGCTATATCAAAGGAGAAGAACACAAAGTTTATCACCTGCGTAAAGCATTATATGGGTTGAAGCAAGCACCACGAGCCTAGAATAGCAGAATTGAACAGCATTTTCGTCCGCATGGATTTCAAAGAAGTCCAAGTGACCTATCCCTATACATCAAGAAGAAAGGTGTGAACTTCCTAATTGTTTGTCTCTATGTTGATGATTTGATTTATTGAGGTACTAACAATTTGATGATTGAAGAACTTAAGAAAAAGATGCAAGAAGATTTTGAGATGACAGATTTGGGCTTGATGAGATTTTTTTTTTTTTTTTTGTTATTCAAGTAAAGCGATCAGTAGGAGAAATATTTTTCAGCCAAGAAAAATATTATGAAGGTCTCTTAAAGGGTTTAATGTGTATCTGCAAGCCCACAGCAACATGAGCAGTCATGAACGAGAAGCTGATCATGTATGATGGAGCGGAAAAGGTTGATGCCTCAATGTATCGCAGCCTGGTCAAATCGCTGATCTATCTCACAATCATAAGGCCGGACATATTTTATGTTGTAAGTATAGTATCCAGATTAATGAGTGATCCAAGCAAGCTACATTATGCAACAGCTAAAAAGGATTCTCTTCAAGGGACAGAGAACTTTGGCATCAAGTACACTGCAGAAGAAGACAATATACTCTCCGGCTACACTGACTGCAACTGGGCAAAATGTATTGACCACCACAAAAGCACTTCAAGTTATGCACACTCTCTAGGATTGAAGGTGATATCATAATCCTCAAAGAAGCAGCAGACAGTAGCACTGTCATCCGCAGAAGTAGAGTAGATATCAGCTATAAGTGCCGCATGTGAAGCAGTTTTGATGAGGACATCACGCCAGTTACCATTTGCTTTATGTCCTAGTCTATTTTGAGTATATTTTTTTAAACCACATCGGTTATATCTGAGAACCGAACTTTTATAAGGCCCCAGACTGCTTTATTGAGCAGACAATGAATAATTAAAACTTTTTCAGTTAAATTCTCTTGAGGGTGCTCTTGAGTCTTGGCTGTAAAGCCCGCGGTATAAAGGTGCGAAGCCCGCATAAGGGGTGCGAAGCCCAAAGTTATCTTGTTCTTTCTCCAACCCTAATCTCTTTCATTTTATTTCTTGTAAAACCCCAGTTTTTCTCTTTTTTATTTATATTCAAAGGTGATTGTGATTTTGTATTGCATCAATTTGGTATCAGAGCTTTGGTCTCATCCCCTTCGAATTTTTTCTCTTCCACAATTCCTAAATCTCTAGATCTAAATCTACTTTGAAAAAAAAAAGAAGGAAAAACAAAAGGAAAAAAAAGAGGAAAAAATTTTCCGATCACTGTTCCGTGAACAGTAATCTCCCTGATTACTGTTCAGGTGAACAGTAACCCCCAGTTACTGTTCATTTCCCCCAAAGCACAAAACTTGTCCGTTCCGGAGTCCAATTCAGGCCCGTCCGGAGTCCGATTGGATTTCCGTCTGAAGCAGTGGGTTGGTAGCTAAGTCTCAGAGTTACTGGTAAAGTTTTGCAGCTTTTTTGAAGTAAATCTGATCTCTTCAAGGCTCTGTTTGGAGCCGGTATTGTTCATGTAACAGAAGAATAGTGTTTCGGGCCCTCCTTTTCATTCCGATTTGAGCCCAGTTCGAGGCATTTTCTTCCATTTCATATTACTGTTATTTCAGGACTTTGTGGGTGATTTATTCTCTACGATGTGAGAATTTCTCGAAGGAATCTTAGAGAATTTTTGTGTTTGGGCGTGAACGACTCACCCCTCAGGTGATAACCTAATTTGAACTGAATTATTAATTATTAAATTACTTGCAACTACTATTTGAATTGCGATAATTTATTAGTTGAAATGTTATTTGCTTCTATTTAGTTGTTGCATCAGTGTATGTCACTTTTCATCATTTTAGGAGTGCATTTTCTTTGCATTTAAAACTTGAACTATATGATATTTATACTTAGTGCATGCATTTAGTTTGCTTGAGTCTAGAATCCTCCATTGCATCTGTTTGATTGTTGAATTTTGCATTTAAACCATCATGACTAGTCAACATTGTAGAGACCACTTCGTAGACCAGTTACACAACCTCCATCAGGGTCATATGTCTGTTCAGGATTACATTGTCATATTTAAGAATTTAACCCAACGTAGCGAAGTGAGAGAACACCATTCAGAGACTATAACTAGGTTTCTTTGAGGTTTACGAGCTAAAATAAGGCGTGATGTGATTACTAGCTCCTATGATTTAGACACCATTGAAGAGGCCTTTGATGTTACATTAAAGTTAGACTTGACTTTCAAAACATTAGTCAATGCCAAGACCCGATCTTCTAAGTGAAAGGGATATGAACATTATGATTATCAGTGTCCTCCGGAGTGTCAACATGCTAGAACAGTGTCTAGTAATGATGTTGATGACTCGAAGGTTATTGAAGATGTCCACGTTTCTCCTAAAACTACTAGCATAATTGAAGACATTTCAGTTAGTTCTGACACGCCAACTATTGATGAGATCCATGTGTCTTCTGATGGTACCAGTGATGACACGGATGAGATAGCTGAGCCTAATACATCAACAATGCTTAGTAAGTCATTCGAGCCCCCTTGTGCTGAATATAATTTTATGGTTATTCCTATTGATTCTTCTTTTAGTGAATCACCTGAGTTTCTTGCCAAAATCCAGCAGATGGTTTCTAGTGCTTCTTTTTCTAGTTGTTTGGTGTTGTGTTTGAGTTCAATGTACCTCCATCGTTGGATATATGTCCTCTTAGTCATCCCACATATCTCATTCTCCTATCGTTAGGAGTTATGCTACACATGTCTCATTCTCTTATCGTTAGGAGTTATGCCTAGAGTGCCTACTGTATTGCATTTGCATGTTGCACAAATTGATGATATCACTAGGCCGATAGCAACTTACAATGACACCTACAAATTTGTTGCATACACATAGTATTTTGCAGGAATTTGCAGTTGATAGTAAGGTGATGGTTACAAATCACCCTGAGGCCGTGAAGAAGTTGAACGCTTGGTGTACAGATTTTGATAGGATTCTGAAAAGAAGTACTTCCGTTGCTTACGAGTTGCATGCCCCATGGGATCCTGGTATTAGCTCCGTCTTCAGCAGGATGATGCGCCTCTGTTTACTATCTGTACCTTGATCAAGCGACCATTTTCCACAATCGACCCATCATGGAGACCAGCTCCACCTCCACCTCCACCACCATGGCCTCGACGTGGTGTACCAATGTTGCTTTCACGACCACCGCTTTGGCCCGACTGAGATTCTTCGTGAGGGAAGTCCTCACTCGACGGGGTTGAGCTTCTCCCACCCCAGGGGAAAATGATGAGGACATCACACCAATTACCACTTGCTTTATATCTTAGTCTATTTTGAGTGTAATTGTTTTCTTTATTGTGTTTTTTAGTACCACATCGGTTATATCTGAGAATCGAAGGCTCCAGACTGTTTTATTGAGCAGACAATGAATAATTAGAACTTTTTTCAGTTAAATTCTCTTGAGGGTGCTCTTGAGTTTTGGATGCGAAGCCCGTGATGTAAGGGATGTGAAGCCCGCGGAAGGGGTGCGAAGCCCAAAGCTATCTGATTCTTTCTCCAACCCTAATCTCTCTTTTCATTTTATTTCTTATAAAACCCTAGTTTTTCTTTTTTATTTGTATTCGAAGGTGATTGCAATCTTGTATCACATCAAGTTTGGCTTCGAAGAGTTCTCTCAGATTTGCATCAGAACCAACCAACAACGCTCTATTGCGACCGCAAGTCAGCAATTGTTATGACAAAGAATGTGTTCCGTGCCAAAACAAGCACATCAAATTCGTCATCATTTCATCAAGGAGCCCAAAGACAAGGAGAATGCATTGATGTTCGGGACTATAAATGAGCAGTTAGCTGACATCTTTCACAAAAGCATTATCAACTGAAAAGTTTATACAATTTAGAAACAAATTAGGAATTACAAATTAAAGAGGGGTGTTAAAAGTAATTTGTAATTAAAGAAATTTGTCTAGAAAAGTGTAGCTTAAGAAGTGTAGAACTTGCAAAGTCGGTTGGTTAAGGGTCTAGAGGAGTCTTGAATGTCAGCGTAATTTGTGGAGAGAAATCAAGGTCTAGAAGAAGCCTCTTAAAGTCGGTGGAGTAGCTATAAATAGAGACCAAGTCTTGGTTGTGTATGAAAGCAAGTCAATCAAAACAAAGAGAGAAAAGCACAGACAATAGAGACTGAGTGCAGAGAGGGGAAAAAAATCTTTTCAATCCAAGAGTGTGTTTAATGAAAATTTTCCTTTAGCCCCTTCAAACCTCTTCCATTTCTGTATTATCCTTTTTCAGTAAAAAATTCTTTCTTCCTCCATTTCATCATTTCATCTTAATTAAACTAAATCTTTTCCCACCGTGTTCCGCTGCCCCAACACATTTCGCCTGGTTCAAAATGTTTAGTCGTCCTTTCTGATTGTAAATTTGAAATAGCTTTTCTTTCATCAAACCACACAAGACAAAATCTTGCCAAATGCTTGGGAAATTTTTCAAATACAAAAATGTTGGAGCTCTTTAGACAACTTTTTCAACTATTGTTCTGTCAAACAAATGGCATTCCCCTTATATCACACATGTTCTCTTCCCTACTCAGTTCATTTCTGTTGTTGGTATGGAAAGCCCAATATTTACCAACAAAAACTACTTATTTGGGACTAATGAACTACTTACATTTCCTTCTCTGCGAAATTTTGAATCAAAGTAAAATAGGTTGCAACGTTCCCACTCAAAAGAAAGTTGGAGATATGAAGAAGTGCAAAAGGTTTCTGAAAATAAAATCACATTCAACAATTTCCTTCCATTATTCAGCAGAGCTTCATGAACCCCTCCAAGCAAATTTTAGAATTGGATTTTGATGATGCAAGATGCCAAAATCCAGCAGGACTTGGATTACTGTCAAGGATAAGAATGATCAACCAATCCTCATAGGTGCAAATTTAATTAAAGATGCTATCAACTGCGACAATAATTAAGGGAAATTGCAAAGGAATTCCGAGGAGATTTCTGTGCAGAGGGGAGTCTTGGGGCACTATTTATGTACTCCTAAGCACTCCAGTTAAGTACCCAGTTTAAGCGTCTGAATTGTTGGAACCTGCAACAACAACAACTAAGCCATATGTCCCAAGTATTTGGGGTAGGCTTAGTTGGAACCTGCATGAGGATATTATTCATACCTAAGCTGCATGCAACCATGGACGACATGCTTTCATCTATAGTGAAGGTGCTCAGATAGGATGGATTGGCAAAGTTTGGGGCAAGGAATTTTCTAAACTGGTTCTAAGAGATATAATGGACCTGATCAATATTCTCCAGCTTCGCTGGATTTTATGAATTCTATCTAGGGATGAATGTAAGATTTGATTTTTCTACTATGACTATTTTACTCTTTTGGGGTTTGACCTTCAATAAAAAGAAAAAAAACTAAAGTGAAAGATTTGAATCATAAAATTGCTATTATTGTTCAGTTTGCACTATGCATTGGTGGGCGAAATTGAAAGGAAAATTTTATTGGCCGGCTATATGACTAGCCATGATGTATAATGTTTGGCAACGAAGATGCAACATCTCCTGGAAATGTGGGTGGTATATAATAAAACGAGTAACCCATAAGAAGATAGAAATGCTTCGATTAAGGATAAAATAAGCAACAACCAATTAAGATTGCCTAGGACATGTGTAATCTATGTAGCACGGATACTTCATCAAAAGAGCCTATCCATGTTGGATACTTTTCAACACTTGGGTACTCCGATATTTGACCGATATGTATTGGGTACTCTTCTAATGTATCCTAGAATTTGCGACATGTCCTCTACGTATCGGAGAGATATCCTAGACATAACTAAGATTACAAAATTAAAAAAAGAAAAAGCTAATATTGAATGAAGGGTTTAGTGTTTACAACTCTATTATTTGTAGAAGCATTGTATTTATATACTTTGTTTAGTTTCTCAATAAAAATCATTCACATATTGATTTATATGACTTGAAATATTTCATAAAGCTAAAAGTATTGCGTTCTTTTTAACTCTTATAATCTTTTAAATTCATGTTTCAGATAATGAACATTAAGACACAGAACTAATTTAGTATATTTATACATATAAAATATTATATTTTATCTATATCTATATTTGTGCATTGTATATTGCATGTGGATATATATGTATATGGACATACACAGAACCATAAATATATAAATATATATATATATATAATATTTGTTGTATTCATGTCGTAACCGTGCCCTAGTTTTCCAAAATTAACAATATATGTGTCAGTGTCATGTCGTAGTACATGTATCCCTTATCAGTTGTCCAAGCTTCATACTGCGTAATGCACACTGATGAGTGCGCCAATTTGTGTCAGTGACAGATCCTGGTTGAAAAAGCATCTATGACTACTATACACTTAAAAGAACATGGATTAAAGAAGTTGAAGATTATTGATATAATACAGGATCGCAATCACCTTCAAATACAAATATAAAGGAAAAAACTAGGATTTTACAAGAAATAAAATGAAAAATGAGATTAGAGTTGAAAAAGAACCAGATAACTTTGGGCTTCGCACCCTTTACACGGGATTCGCACCCCTTACACCACACGCTTCACACTCAAAACTCAAAAGCACTCTCAAGAGAATTTAACTAAAAAAAGTTTTAATTATTCATTGTCTACTCAATAAAAAAGTCTGGGGCCCATGTTATAGGCCTTACAAAAATTCGGCTCTCAGATATAACCGATATGGTATTAAAAATACACAATAAAGAAAATAATTATACTCAAAATAGACTAAGGCATAAAGCAAGTGATAACTGGCGTGATGTCCTCATCATTTCCACCATGGTGAGAAAAACTCGACCCTGTCGAGTGAGGACTCCCCTTATAAAGCATCTCAGTCAGACCAAGGTGGTGGTCATGGCAGCAACATTGATACATCGTGTCGAGACCATGGTGGTGGAATTGGAACTGGTCTCCGTGACGGGTCAACTGTGAAAGTTGGCAGCTCGATCAAGGCACAGAGAGTAAAGCGAGGCGCATCTTCTCGCCGAAGACGGAATTGATACCAAGATCCCATGGGCTATTCGACTCGTAAGTAATGGAAATAACCCTCTTCAGAGCTTTATCGAAATCTGTACGCCAAGCGTGTAACTTCCTCACAGCCTCAGGGTGACTCATAACCATCACCTTATTATCAATTACAAATTCTTGCCAAATACTAGGATTTGCAGCAAATTTGTAGATGTCATTGCAAATTGTTATCGGCCTAGTGATATCATTAATATGTGCAACAGGCAAATGCAATGCAGTAAGTATTCTAAGCATAACTCCTAACGAATGGAGGATGAGAGATATGACATGCCTAGGAGGACACACATCTATCCCCGCAAATGGAGGCACATTGGACCCAGACACAAACTCTAAACAACCAAAAAAAATGAAACGCTAGAAACCATCTACTGAATCTTGATAAGAAATTCATGTGACTCCTTAAAAGATGATCCAATAGGAACAACCATAAAACTATATTCAGCACAAGGAGACTCGAATGACTGACTAGACACAGTCGGTGTATTAGACTTAACTATCTCATCCACGTCATCACTGGCACTATCAGAAGAAATGTGGATTTCATCGTTAATTAGTGTGTCGGCACAAATTGATGTGTCTTCAATTATACTATGAGTCTTGGAAGGAACGTGGAATTCCTCAATTACCTTCGAGTCATCAACATAATCAGTGGACACAGTTTTAACATGTTGACTCTCTAAGGGGCACTGATAATCATAATGTCCATATTCCTCACATTTAGGACACCTGGCCTTGGCATTGACTAGCGTTTTGAAAGTCAAGTCGAATCTTAATGCAACATCAAAAGACTCTTCAACTGTGTCTAAGTCATAGGGGACAGTAATCATAGAATGTTTTATTTTAGGCCGAAAACTCTAAACAAACCTAGTTATGGTCTCAGAATGGTACTCTCTCACGTCACTGTGATGGGTTAAGTCCTTAAATATGGCAGTGTCTTAAACGGATAAATGACCCTGACGGAGATTGTGTGGCTGGTATAAGTGGAGGTTCCTATAATGTTGACTAGTCATGATAGCTCAAACAAACAAGCAGATGCAGTGGACCCTAAGGTCAAGTAAACTAAATGCATGCATTAAGTGAACAAAAAAATCCTAAAGTTTAAATTCTAAATGCAAAGAAAATGCACTCCAAAAATGAAAAGCGATAAATACTGATGCAACCACTAGATAGAAGCAAATATCATTCAACCAACAAATTATAGCAATTCAAATAGTAGTTGCAGTAATTTAACAGTTAACAATTCAGTTCAAGTTAGGTTGTAACATGAGGGGTGAGTCGTTCACGCCCAGACGCAAAAATTCATCTAAAACTCTTTGGAGAAATACCCATACTGTAGAGAATAAATCACCACAAAGTCCTAAAATAGCAGTAGTATGAAATGGAAGAAAGATGCCTCGAACTGGGCTCAAATCGGAATGGAAAAGAAGGCCTGAAACACTACTCTTCTATTGCACGAACAATACCCCTCTAAACAGAGACTTGAAGAGATCAAATTTGTTCAAATAAACTGTAAAAACTTTACCATTAACTCCAAGACTCAGCTACCAACCCACTGCTTTAGACGGAATTCGAATCAGACTCCGGACAGGCCTGAAACAAGCTCCGAAATGAACGAGTGTTGGGCTTTGGGGAGGACGTGAACAGTAACCGGGAGGTTACTGTTCACTGTGAATAGTAATCGGTATTTTTTTTCTTTTTTTTTTGCAAAGTAGATCTAGATCTAGATAGATCTAACAGTAATCGATTTTTTTTGCAAAGTAGATCTAAATCTAGATCTAGGATTTAGAGAAGAAAAAAATTCGAAAGGGATTGGGACCAAAGCTCTAATACCAAATTGATGTAATATAAGATCACAATCATCTTCGAATACAAATAAAAAGAAAAAACTAAGGTATTACAAGAAATAAAATGAAAAGAGAGATTAGAGTTGGAAAAAGAACCAGATAACTTTGGGCTTCACACCCCTTACACCACAGGCTTCACACCAAAAACTCAAGAGCACTCTCAAGAGAATTTACCGGAAAAGTTTTAATTATTCATTGTCTGCTCAATAAAGAAGTCTGAGGCCCATTTTATCGGCCTTACAAAAAGTTTGGTTCTCAGATATACCGATGTGGTACTAAAAAAATACAATAAAGAAAACAATTACACTCAAAATAGACTAAGACATAAAGCAAGTGGTAACTGACGTAATGTCCTCATCAATTATTATAGCTGCTATCACAACATAGAAGGATGCGTATAGAAGCTGAATGGAGAAAAAGGATTTGTATAGTGTAACCCCAAAGATTTTGGGTAAGGGATGCATGGTGGTAGTCGTCGTTGTGTTGCCTAGCTTAGAAGAAGGTGCAGAAAAATGTCAGAAAAGAAAATTCTGGAAGTGGGAGATGACATGAGGAAACGGAACTTTGCTTCTAAACCAGTTGTTATTTTGACAAACAATACATAACTTCACTGTAACAAATTTCCGATAGATTAAGATCGATTTCTATGTTCCTCTTTTCAGTCCTTTAACTCGGGTTTGAACTCAGAAAAAGAGAGAAGATCTGCCTATCAAAGAAAAACTGAAGTAGCCTTACACACAGCAACTACCACAGAAAAACTAGTGCATCAATACTCATCCAAAATATTGTACAACACATTTCATGCAAGTTGAGAACTACTATTATCAAGAACCCACTCAAATTGCTCTCAAAAATACAAGATGCAAGTTTTGACAAATTCTCACTGAAAGATCGTCTAAAAAGGATTAGTATACCACAGACAGGATTTCTCAACTCCAAAGGTAAAACACCATGAATAAAAATGTCGGTTCCATCTATCAAACTAATATAAGCCTTGCATGTTTCCAAATGACCAATTATCCTTGTAATGCTGCTCTTTGAATGTTCTAATCTTTATATACAAGCCATCTGCCAAATGACGTTACCTTTAGCAAGTTAATAGTTTACATTTGTGCCTTTGACATTATCATGGAGACAATAGAGCATCCTTGGTGTATCAGCACTTCAAGCTTTCCGAGTAGTTAATCTCTACACTCCTATTTTTCCAGTGCAGGATCGTGTATTGATGTGGACTTCTCATTTTTTATATGAGATGCTGACTAAGAGGTTCTTTCTGAGTTTTCTAGTATTTAACCCCAAATAATTTTATGTTGTTCTGTCCTTGAAATAACCAAAGTAAGAGGTTTGACCTTCCCTCTTGCAATTTTTACTTCACTTTATAAATAAACAAACTCCCCATATGATCAACCATGCTTTATGAATGTTGTTCATATTGGACAATCAAGACACAAAATTCCTAAAAATAAATAAGATAGAAAGAAAAAAGAAAGGTACAGCAGAAATGAGATTGAGATGGATAAGGGAAACAGTGGAAAAGATAGAACAAGGAATAGAGTAAGTTTATTTGTGAGAAGTTAGCAGTAGCTTCAGTGGAGGATTAAATGTTGGACATGTACAATTCAGGGCGTGCTAGTTAGGAGAAGCTATAGAATTGTTGGAATTGCTGTTGGAGATGCCACAAAGGCGAGTAGACCAAAAATGAACCTGGATTGAAGTTTTACAAAAAAAGTAATAATTATTCGTGCAAACATTGAGATACCCTTGGCACAGCTACATGAAGAAACACATCCTTCTACTATATTTTGGGATAAAGGCTTCTTCACTGTTATCTTTAGCGTTGTTCATATAACTCTTCTATTCCACACTTCAAAAACTAGAAATCAAGCAACCAAAATAAAAAAGAATGCTTCACCCAGAAACTTCCAACAAGAGGACTAGCACAGTAGCACCTCAATAATAGACTGAAATACACAAAAAGTTACCTAGCCATCTTTTATGACTTGTATTGTCTGACTGTGGTCAACAAAAATTCTATTCAAGCTACAAGTATTCCAACAAGGGACAGCCCCAGACTTCTAAGACCTACCAAAGTGCCGGTCCGGGCCTTGTTCCACACCCAAAACTCAACCTGATCGCTTCAAGACCACTCATCAGCCTATATCCTACCCAAAACTTTTTTACCTCGCATCTTCATTACAATATGAACCACTAAAACCAGAAACTAACAGATTAAGCTGCTTCCAAGGCTGGAATCAAGTAAAACATATAAATGGGAGAAAAGACAACAAACAGCCTTTTGCTTGTGAATAGAAATAAAAGTTGCAACTTCAGCTTCTATGCTTTAACTCTTTTTAATCTACCAATAAGAAAGTAGCCTGCAAGTCTTTTAATGCCTTCCTCTAGCTAAAGGTTTACTTAATCCTGACAAGGCGCCATATAATCATCTAGCCTACAAGGCCAAACCATTCAGTATTTGGGCATTCTGATTAAGCCTCCAATCAGGTATACTACTTAAAAGAAATTTCAGACCATAAACGAGCTTCAGGCAAATTGCTCACCCTAAGGTAATTTCATAAATAACATGGAAGGAAACCTCGGTAGTTAAGAAGCACGAGCACAAACACAGGACATATTGATGGGGACATCGAGTCAGCTTCTTATTATTTTGAGTCCGAGTCTGTATTTTCTTTTATTTAGTAGTCTTATGTTTGTTTTACTCTTGTATTTTATTTTAGTCTCACATCGACTGTGAGAGAGAACTGAATAAGTTGTAAGTCTATTTAAAGAATCTATTGTTTTCAATAAAAGTATACTAGAATTTTGAAAAAATTGTTTTTGGGTTTTTTTTTTCTTGAGGGCATGCCTCCCATGACGGGGTGTGAAGCCCTAACTGTGAAGTTAAGATTGAGTGTGTGGCATGAAGCGAGGTGAGGTCAAAATCAAGAAGCGTGCGGTGTGAAGCGACGTGAGATCCGGGAGGTGAAAGGTCTTTTCATTTATCCATTAGGTAATCTTTAGTTATTTTTTTCATCTTTCATCTTTTCCCATAATCCTTAGACCCTTTCTTTTGTTTCACATCAATTTGGTATCAGAACATGGTTAGGAAAAAAGTAATGAGTTATGAAAATTAAATTGTAATACAAATTTCTGGTGAAAAAATTCCCGGTGTGAAATTGTTACAATTTTATTTAAACCATTCATTGCGAGTGTTGAAATGAATTGGTAATACCGGTGAGTAACCGCTGCAATTTGTTACTTCATTCACTTTCCTTTTCATCCCTTTTGTCAGAATTCCAAAATAAATCTAAATTCTACCCTCCTTTATCTCCTCTCACATATCAAAATCTCAACCACTAATCTTTCTCTTAGCCAAAAATCAAATCCCTCCACAACAAGCTCCTCATCAGTCAAAAAACTCTACAATCCCTCCACAACGACCTCCTCAACACTCAAAGATCTCAACAATCTCCTCCACAACAACCTCTTCAACAACCAAAGATCCAAACAATCTCATCCACAACAACCTCTTCAACAGGCAAAAAGTTCAGCAACCACATCTGCAACATCTCCATCAAGATCAACAACAATAGCTTCAGATTCAGGTATCGAGTCACCACCATCTCATGTATACTCGACAGAGTCGAGTTCTTCCCACCCGGCGAGAATGATAAGGACATCGAGTCAGCTTCTTATTGTTTTGAGTTCGAGTCTGAATTTCTTTTATTTAGTAGTCTTGTGTTTGTTTTATTCTTGTGTTATATTTTAGTCTCACATCGACTGTGAGAGAGAACTGAATAAGTTGTAAGTCTATTTAAAGGCTCCATTATTTTCAATAAAAATAAATTAGAATTTTGAGAAAATTATTTTGGAATTTTTCCCCTTGAGGGGTATGCCTCCCATAGTGGGGTGTGAATCTCTACCTATGAAGCTAAGATCGAGCATGCGGTGTGAAGCGGCATGAGATAAGATCAAGGAGTGTGCAGTGTGACGCGCGTGAGATCCAAAAGGTGAAAGGTCTTTTTATTTATCCATTAGGTAATCTTTAGTTATTTTCTTTCATCTCTCATCTTTTTTCAAAATCCTTAGACCCCCTCTTTCGTTTCACATCACATGTACATAACACGGACAATTGCCGCTACAGTACCTTAAAAAGTAGGGACACAGGGGAACCGTGATGTGACATGAGAATATTTATATAAGATTAATGGGTGTCATGTGGCACGTGAAGAAATTTCCTAAGTTGGCAGTCAAAAGTGTCAATCATTCCACTTCTTTTGTTTCAACCAAGCCCCCACAATGTTGATGTTCATACCTTACGATGATCGTGTCGTACATCAACCGGATACAATATGTTTTGGTCTTAAAACACTATTAATTTTATATACGCTGGATGTACGATCATATCTCATTATATGTACATTACTTTTAGTGTATGATCATAATAAAGTATGAACAATAATAAGCCTGATCGAATCAACCAGAAGGATATAGTTGACTTTTTTATCACTATTTGAGGAAATTTCCTCAAGTGCCATATATATATATATATATATATATATATATATATATATATATATATATATATATATATGAGAAAAATGTATATCAGCCTGCGGGCTGATAGTACTCTCTCAGCATGCGGTGACGTGGCTCAATTTGTCACTTCACTGACTTGCGCACGCTTTTAGGAAGAAGTTAAATTACCAAATACCCCTTATGAAAAGCAACTCTTTCGGTAACCTTCCTTATTGTTTATTATTATTTTTTTCCCTTTTTTTGCCGCTCTTTATAGGTTTTTAGGTTATTCTATATAAATTACTTTTCCCCCTATTTCCTTACCTCTTTTTGAAAGATCTAGTTTCTCCTTTTCAGCCTGCGATAAACTTTTTTCTGAAAATATAAAATCTTTTCAGATCAATTTTTTTCTCCAAAATATTTAATGTCGACGTCTGAGCAGTCTACTGGCGATCTAAATATGGAAGATATTGCATCTGATTCTACTTTCTCTCAGAATATTGAAAATCTTGAAGGGTTGACATCTTTGCATGCCGATCAACAGGTTTTAATTGTTTCATTTTTTTAAAAAACAATTTCTTAAATATTGAATTTTTCTCTTTAAGTTTATGAGGTACTGCGACCTATAACAAATGATTTAAAGTTTCAGAAATGCGACTGTTTTAATATTCGGTCACAATCTTATTTGAAAATAATCTCCGGCTGTGAAATCTTTTTTTTTTGGGTATGCGTCTTAGGTCGCAGTCTTTTGTAAAGAGTATATAGCTTTCTTCACATACGGGTAACTGCGACTTAAGTCGCAGTCTTTGGTAAGTAGTAATATAGATTTCTTCACATACGGATAACTGCGACTTAAGTCGCAGTCTTTAGTAAGGAGTAATATATATTTCTTCACATACGGATAACTGCGACTTAGGTCGCAGTCTTCAATAAAGGAGTATTATAGATTTTATGTCGTATGTGAAATCTTATTTTTATTTACTGCGACTTAGGTCGCAGCCTTTAGTAAGAAGTAATATAGATTTCTTCTCATACGGATAACTGCGACCTTGGTCGCAGTATTTGATAAGAAGTAATATAGTTTTCATCTCTTATGCGACCTTGGTCGCATTTATATAACTTATTGTTGGCCCAAGAGGTTACACTCTCAAATTGTTTTGTGTTTTGATGATGACAAACCAAATATGAGCTATTTGGTACTAACAAGTTTGTTAAGATAAGTTTCAGGTTTGTACCATGTTTAGAGACCATTCGCTTAGCTATTGCAAGAACTTCTAAGTTCCACAAAGTAAGGAAGGCAAATTGCACATCAAGGAAGGATCATAAAAGAGAAGGCACTAGCAAGGCATTGGATGGCTCAAAGACTTGAAGATAGCACAAGAAGTCTTCATGTAATTTGTTTTTCAGTTTATAGTATGTTAAAGAATAGTGGATAGGTTTGAAGCTCTATCACACACGTTTTTGCGCACATGCTCATTCCAAAATAATTTCTTATAAATTATACAAAAATATTTTGCATACAAGTTTTTGCCTACAGATATATATTTGTATTTTATACTAATCCCTGTTCAAAAGTATTTTTGTTAAAATCAAAATCCTCTTTTATTTCTTTTTAAATTTGGCTTTTTGACCTGATCCGGTCGACCGGGTCGGTCGACCGAGCCTATGTCAGTCTGGTCCGGTCGACCGGACCAGTCGACCGAAGTCCTGGCAGATGCACGTATCCGTGTGCACGTCTGTCGGTCGACCGGGCGGTCGACCGGACTATTATTTTTTGCTCACAGGTTTTATCGGTCGACTGGGTCGGTCGACCGCTCGCCTGTAACGGTCAAATTTTTATACTACCGGTCGACCGGCCCGGTCGACCGATCCGACCGTTTGAACAGTAACGGGCAGATTTTTAAGAGCTGTTTATTTTTGTCTTTTGTGTTTAAAAATTCGTTTAAGGATATATTTTGATCTAATTACCTCCTAAACATCAGTAAATATGTTTTATCCCTTAACCCTAGCCCTCTCCTATAAATAGGGGTGTTTGGGGAGAGATTGGTTACAACAACAATCTTTGCAAAAATTCAAAAGTTTAAGGCTTTCAAAGTTCTTGGTTTTTGAGCTAAATTCTCTCAAATTTCTGAAGGGTTTTCAAAAGTTTTTCTCTGATTTCAATTTCTTTTCCTACACACAAAAGAGCTTCATTCCTACTCAATATTCTCTAAGGACCTTTGTAAGGGAAGAGATATCAGAAAGAGAGAGTTTGTGGTCTTTTGACTACCAAGAAATTTCTTGTACTGAGATTGTGGAGTTGGGTACTCCATTGTAATTGAGATCTTTGTGATAGTGGAAGTAGCTAGAATCCTTCTGGGGAAGGCGGGGAGTAGAGCTGGGTGCTCGAACCTCGATAACATATCTTTGTGTTTGCGATTGGTTTACATTCTTGCAATTCTTACTCTATTTTGCTTGCTCTTATTATTTACTCATCATATTCATTGTCATACTTACTTGCTAGCATTCATCTTGTGATTGTTGTAGTTTTAAATTTTTATTTGCCCTTGATTAGCATTGTCACCTATTCACCCCCCCTCTAGGTGACTTTTCAATTGGTATCAGAGCTTGGACTCTAGGTTTGGCTTAACATCCATAGAGAGATCCTTAAAATATTGCTAATCAACATTTCCATTCATACATTCATACACTAGTAAACATGGCCGACAACATTAAAACCCCACCTAAATTTGATGGACTCAACTTCCCTATTTGAAAGGTTAGGATGACTATCTTTTTGCAATCACTAGGTAGTTTAGTGGCTAAGTCTTGACCAAACCCTATGTAGCACCCAATGAAGATGAGAGCACTTGGACCGACTTCAACTTTAGAGAATATGAGGCTAACTCAAAAGCCCAAAACTCCCTTTTAACCGCCTTGAATGAGGATGACCTTACACGGGTAATTCATTGCCAATCCGCCTATGAGATTTGGCAACACTTATTGGTCACATATGAAGGGACTTCACAAGTCAAGAGAGCTAAGATAGATCTCTTGAGGTCTCAATATGAATCATTCAAAATGCTTGATGAAGAATCCATTGATTGTATGATTACTCGTTTCACTAAAATTACAAATGGTCTTTCTTCATTAGGTGACGTCATCTCCAATGATCAAAAGGTACGCAAAGTGATACGGGCTCTTCCACCATCTTGGGAGATCAAGGCCACCACCTTAAAGGAATTAAATGACAAGGACGAGATGGACATCATTAGTCTCATTGGGAACCTAAAGACCCATGAGATGGAGAAGAAAGCAAGAGATGAGGCTACTACTTCAAAGAAGAAATCCATAGCCTTCAAGACTTCTTCCACCAATGATGACGATGAAGATGACGAAGAAGAAGATGAGGAGCTAACTCTACTTGTGCGGAATGTCAAGAGGTTGTACCGAAAGAACAAGTTCAACTTCCGGAGAAAATTCGAAGGCAAAGAGGAGCGGAAGATCATTTGCTATAATTGCCGCAAACCCGGACATATCATGGCGGATTGTCCGGAATTCAAGAAGAAGATGACTTCCTCCTTCAAGCCAAAGAAACCGGAGGAGAAGAAAGCCTACAAAGCAACATGGGATTCGGAAAGCGAGTCCGAAGAGGAGGTGGATCAAGCTAATATGTGTTTCATGGCAAACACGCCTAAGGTAACCCCTCAATCCCTTGATGATGAAGATGATGATTTGAGTAAGGAAGTTCTAGTTCATGCTTTTGTAGAGCTTTCCGTAACTTATGATAACAAGAAAATGGAATGCTTTAAATTACAAAAGGAAGTTGCTTTTCTTAAAAATCAACTTGCTTTGGTTTCAAAAGAAAAAGATGATCTTTCTTCCAATCTTGTTTCAATTCAAAATGAATTTGACGCTTATAAGATTTCTTGTAAGGGTAAAACCCCTATTGTTGATAATAAAGAAATTTCTTCTTAAAAACCAAAATGGTTGATTTTGAAAAGATTTTGAAAGATTGTGCTTTTAACACCAAGAAGCTTGAAGAAAAGTTTTCCAAAAAGCACACTTCTCATGTTAAAGATTCTCATGCTAAAATTCCACATGCTCACACTTCAAATAATACTTCTCATGCTAAATCTTTTCATGCTCACAATGCCCATGCTCACAAATCACACACTCACTATTCTTTTAGATATGGTAGAGTGTATAGATGCACATATTGTGGCAAAAATGGACATTTAGCTAAATTTTGTTATGATAAATTGCATAGTTCAAATAATCTTGTTTGGGTTAATGGCTCTAACCCTCATGGACCCAAGAAAATGTGGGTACCAAAATCAAGTCCTAAAATGTTTGATGTAGGTACACACCAAGGCTCCAAGACGTAGGGAGCGGTGGTACCTTGATAGTGGTTGTTCGAGACACATGACGTGGGATATCAACAACTTCACAACCCTATCAAGGTACATGGAAGGTGGCTCCGTCACCTTCGGGGATGATTCCAAAGGCACCATCATCGGTATCGGTAATATTCAAATTGGTTCATCTCCTATTATAGAGAATGTTGTTTTAGTAGATGGTTTAAAACATAATTTGCTTAGCATTAGCCAACTTTGTGATCGTGGACTTAAAGTTATTTTTGATGATTCCTCATGCAAGATTTTTGATGTTAAATCCGATGTTTGTATTCTTACCGGTTTTCGTGATAATAATGTTTATATTATTGACATGCTTAATTTAGATTGTTCTACTAAATGCTTAAATGCTTTTGATGAAAATTCTTGGCTTTGGCATAGAAGATTAGGACATGCATCTTTTGACCATATCTCTAGGATTAATTCAAAGGAATTGGTGAAGGGTATACCTTGCTTGGATTTTGAGAAAGACCGCATTTGTGGTGCGTGCCAACTTGGGAAACAAACCAAGTCTTCCTTTAAACCAATCAAGGATATCATGTCAACTAGGCCTTTAGAATTAATTCATATGGATCTTTTTGGACCAACTAAAACTAAAAGTTTAAATGGAAGTAGATTTGCATTTGTTTTGGTTGATGATTTCTCCCGTTTTACTTGGGTTTTCTTTTACAAAATAAAGATCAAACTTTTTCTCATTTTAAAATTTTTCGAAAAAGAGTTGAAAAAGAAAAGGGTTTTCCGATTTTGAGAATAAGGAGTGACAGAGGTGGTGAGTTTATTAACCAACTCTTCATGACTTATTGTGATGAAAAGGGAATTAAGCATGAAACATCTTGTCCTAGAACTCCACAACAAAATGGAGTTGTAGAAAGGAAAAATAGAACACTTCAAGAGATGGCTAGGACAATGATAAGTGAATATGACCTCCCTCAATATTTATGGGCCGAGGCCGTAAACACCGCATGCTATATATCGAATCGTATTTATTTATGCAAAAATTCTTCAAAAACTTCTTTTGAAATGTATCATTCTAGAAAACCAAATGTTGCATATTTTAAAGTTTTTGGATGCAAGTGTTTTGTTTTAAATACTAAGGATAATTTGGGTAAATTTGATGCTAAGGCTTATGAGGCTATCTTTGTTGGATATTCCTCTACTAGCAAAGCATATAGAGTTTTCAATAGATCTACACTTACCATAGAAGAATCCATGCATGTTAAATTTGAAGAGACTAATGTGGTTGTTGAGAATGTTGTAGAGTTTGAACCATTAGGTGAAGACATGGAGAGACTATCCTTGAAGGACCCACCCGCTCAAGAAGAAAAGCTAGACCCTATTGGTGAAGTTCAAGAGGATAAGGAGGAAAGCACTCAACCGCTTCCTAAAGCTTGGAGATACGCTACAAATCATCCTAAGGAGCTCATCTTGGGTGATGCATCTAAAGGAGTTACAACGCGCTCCAAACTCCAAGACATATGTGGTAACTTTGCTTTTATTTCTCATTTTGAGCCCAAAGGCATTCTCGAAGCCGAGACGGACCCATATTGGTTGCTTGCCATGCAAGAGGAACTCAATCAATTTGAGCGCAACCAAGTTTGGCACCTTGTTCCTAAGCCCCACGATAGACCAATAATTGGTACTAAGTGGATCTTTAGAAACAAGATGGATGAGTCCGGAAATGTCATTAGGAATAAAGCTAGGTTAGTGGCCCAAGGTTACACTCAAGTTGAGGGAATTGACTTTGAGGAGACCTTTGCACCCGTAGCACGGCTTGAAGCCATACGGATGACACTAGCTTTTGCATGTTTTAAAAATTTTAAACTTTTTCAAATGGATGTGAAAAGTGCATTTTTGAATGGTTTTATTAATGAAGAAGTTTATGTTGCTCAACCTCCCGGTTTTGTTGATCATGTTCATCCCGATTTTGTTTTTAAACTTGATAAAGCTTTGTATGGATTGAAACAAGCTCCAAGAGCTTGGTATGAAAGGCTTTCTAGTTTTCTCATTTCAAATGATTTTATTAAAAGCAAAGTAGACACAACTCTTTTTACTAAGCATGTTAATAATGATATTTTAATTGTGCAAATTTATGTTGATGATATAATTTTTGGATCTACTAATGAGCTTTTATGCAAGGATTTTGAGAAAGTAATGCAACTAGAATTTGAAATGTCTTCTATGGGTGAGCTAAATTTCTTCCTTGGACTCCAAATCAAGCAATTGCAAGACGGAACCTTCATTAACCAAGCCAAGTACGCAAAGGAGCTAGTAAAGAAGTTTGGGCTTGAAGGATCAAAGGCTTGCAACACTCCAATGGCAACTACTACCAAGCTTGATAAGGACGAACAAGGTAAAAATGTTGATATTAAATTATATAGAAGCATGATAGGAAGTCTTTTATATTTGACGGCAAGTAGGCCGGATATCATGTTTAGTGTGTGTCTTTGTGCTAGATTTCAATCGTGTCCTAAAGAGTCTCATCTTATTGCGGTAAAACGCATTATTCGTTATATTAAGGGCACAATTGGAATGGGTCTTTGGTATCCAAAACTATAGATTTTTCAATGACTAGTTATTCGGATGCCGATTATGCGAGTTGTAGAGTAGATAGAAAGAGTACTAATGGGACATGTCAATTTCTTGGTAATTGTCTTGTCTCATGGTCCTCTAGGAAGCAAAATTTCGTAGCTCTCTCAACCGCCGAGGCGGAGTATGTTGCCGCGGGGGCTTGTTGTGCACAAGTCCTTTGGATGAAACATACTCTCCTTGATTTTGATTTGCACTTTGATCATATAAAAATATTTTGTGATAATACTAGTACTATTCACATGACCAAAAATGCAAATCAACATAGTAAGACCAAGCACATTGAGATTAGATATCACTTTCTTAGAGATCATTTTGAGAAAGGTGATATAGATATTGATTATGTTTCCACGGATTTACAACTAGCCGATATTTTCACTAAACCTCTTGATTTTGCTAGATTTTCGTTTATTTGTGGAGAACTTAATGTTTGTATTATTGAATAAACATGTTTTTCATAACCCTTTTTGATGTATGACAAAAAGGGGGAGAATAAGTTTACATGGACAAAAATAAGTTCATTTGGTCTTGGTTCCATATGAATTTATATGTTTTGTTGTTTTGTTTTTATGAGTTTTTGTGTTTTAAATAAATTCTTGTGTTTTAGTTGTTTTTGATATTTTTGGTATCAAGAGAAATTTTTGTGTTTTAATTGGTTTTCAATAATTGGTGCATCATTTCAATTATTAGCTCTAGAGCATATTCTTGTGTTTTAAGTATAGCATAATTTGAGGGGGAGTTTTCTCCTACCCTATATTTTTGTTAATAGCCTATTTGTTTTGTCATCATCAAAAAGGGGGAGATTGTTGGCCCAAGAGGTTACACTCTCAAATTGTTTTGTGTTTTGATGATGACAAACCAAATATGAGCTATTTGGTACTAACAAGTTTGTTAAGATAAGTTTCAGGTTTGTACCATGTTTAGAGACCATTCGCTTAGCTATTGCAAGAACTTCTAAGTTCCACAAAGCAAGGAAGGCAAATTGCACATCAAGGAAGGATCATAGAAGAGAAGGCACTAGCAAGGCATTGGATGGCTCAAAGACTTGAAGATAGCACAAGAAGTCTTCATGTAATTTGTTTTTCAGTTTATAGTATGTTAAAGAATAGTGGATAGGTTTGAAGCTCTATCACACACGTTTTTGCGCACATGCTCATTCCAAAATAATTTCTTATAAATTATACAAAAATATTTTGCATACAAGTTTTTGCCTACAGATATATATTTGTATTTTATACTAATCCCTGTTCAAAAGTATTTTTGTTAAAATCAAAATCCTCTTTTATTTCTTTTTAAATTTGGCTTTTTGACCTGATCCGGTCGACCGGGTCGGTCGACCGAGCCTATGTCAGTCTGGTCCGGTCGACCGGACCAGTCGACCGAAGTCCTGGCAGATGCACGTATCCGTGTGCACGTCTGTCGGTCGACCGGGGCGGTCGACCGGACTATTATTTTTTGCTCACAGGTTTTATCGGTCGACTGGGTCGGTCGACCGCTCGCCTGTAACGGTCAAATTTTTATACTACCGGTCGACCGGCCCGGTCGACCGATCCGACCGTTTGAACAGTAACGGGCAGATTTTTAAGAGCTGTTTATTTTTGTCTTTTGTGTTTAAAATTCGTTTAAGGATATATTTTGATCTAATTACCTCCTAAACATCAGTAATATGTTTTATCCCTTAACCCTAGCCCTCTCCTATAAATAGGGGTGTTTGGGGAGAGATTGGTTACAACAACAATCTTTGCAAAAATTCAAAAGTTTAAGGCTTTCAAAGTTCTTGGTTTTTGAGCTAAATTCTCTCAAATTTCTGAAGGGTTTTCAAAAGTTTTTCTCTGATTTCAATTTCTTTTCCTTACACACAAAAGAGCTTCATTCCTACTCAATATTCTCTAAGGACCTTTGTAAGGGAAGAGATATCAGAAAGAGAGAGTTTGTGGTCTTTTGACTACCAAGGAAATTTCTTGTACTGAGATTGTGGAGTTGGGTACTCCATTGTAATTGAGATCTTTGTGATAGTGGAAGTAGCTAGAATCCTTCTGGGGAAGGCGGGGAGTAGAGCTGGGTGCTCGAACCTCGATAACATATCTTTGTGTTTGCGATTGGTTTACATTCTTGCAATTCTTACTCTATTTTGCTTGCTCTTATTATTTACTCATCATATTCATTGTCATACTTACTTGCTAGCATTCATCTTGTGATTGTTGTAGCTTTAAATTTTTATTTGCCCTTGATTAGCATTGTCACCTATTCACCCCCCCTCTAGGTGACTTTTCACTTATATTTTATAATACAGTGATATCTAAAAAATATTTATATTCATTTAATTCGTGTAATTGTTTTTTGTAGGATATGAATGCACATGGAGAAACGTCTGGAAGCTCAGATAAGTTTATAGGGAAACAGTTCCTGTCGGATATGGAAGCATACAATTTCTACAATTGTTTTGCAAGGAATAGAGGTTTTAGCGTGAGAAGAAAAGGTACAGATAAGTCACGGAAGCCTCCTTATGAGATTATTTGCAGAAAATTTTGCTGCAACAAGGAAGGTCTGAAGAAGTTGTGTGACAAAAGACAAGAGGGGCTTACAGTGCATCGTCAAGTTAACACTAGAGTAGCTTGTCCTGCTGAGATGCATATCCGTCTTCGTTTTTTTTTTGGACAAAAGACATTGGGTTATCACAAAATTTGTTGATACTCATTCACATGAATTGTCAAGTCCGGATAAGGTACATCACCATTACTCTCACCAGAATCATCGTTCAAAAATTAGCAGAAGCATTATGAGCAATCTGGTTGATGTTGGAATGCGGCCTTCAAATATTTCCCGCGTTGTTAATGCAATGAGCCAGGGAGAAGGCTGTGAAGAAGTGAGCCCTCAACAAGTTATTGATTTCACTCGTCAACGTAGAAATAACTGCGGTCATGAGTTTATTGCTATTATCAAATATTTTCAAGAGAAAGCCGAGACCGATCCAGAATTCTTCTTTTCAGTGAAGTCGATAACGCGGGCACACTTAGAAGCATTTTTGGGCTGATGGAAGAGCTATTTCCTCGTATCTGAGGTTCTATGATGTGATCGTTTTTGACACAACATACAGGACTAATCACTTGAGCTTGCCATTTGCTCCACTGGAGTAAATCATCACCGGCAGTCAATTTTGTTCGGCTGTGTATTGCTTGCTGATAAGCAGAGGGATACTTTTGTTTGGTTATTCCAAAAATGGCTCAAGTGCATGCATGGAGTTGAACCGAAGCTGATTATTACTGATCAGGATGCGCAGATTGGTGACGCCATCAAGATAGTTTTCCCAACTTCTCGGCACCGTTACTGTTTCTGGCATGTGTGGAAACATATTGCCGAGCAACAAATCCCAATGGCAAACAAGTATGGAGAAGACATGGTCTCCGATTTCCATGTTTGGTACACCTCCCGTGATATAAGCACTTGTGAGTAACGATGGCGTCTGATGAATGAAAAATGGAACGATGGCGTCTGATGAATGAAAAATATCAGTTAGAAGAAGAAGATGACAGTTGGTTGATGAAGATGTACAGGCTTCGTGGACATTGGGTTAATGCATATCTCAAAGATGTTTTCTGTGCTGGAATGACAACCAGTCGAGGTCCGAGAGTATTAATTCCTTTTTTGATTGTTTTGTTAACGCAAACACGAAACTAGTGGAATTTGTTCACTAATATGATAAAGTTGTTGCTGCCCGTCGTACATCTGAATCTTTTCCGCCGTCGGACATTGGGTTAATGCATATCTCAAAAACTGGTTCTTGCTCACTCGTTTCAGCCGGTTCTGCCTCCTTTTCCGCCGGGATGTAAGCTTCATTATATGTATGGCCTCCTTCATCTCCTTCTTCTTCTTCTCCTTCTTCATCTTCATCTTCATCTTCTGCTTCTTCTTCTTCCTCCTCCTCTTCCCCTTCAACAGGAAGGCCAACCATATTTTTTTCAGCAATAGAGATGTTGGCCATTCGATTCAAAATCTGAAAATAAACAGAAAAATGTAAGTTAAAAATAAAACAATGAAATAATGATACTGCGACCATGGTCGCAGTTTATTTATGAAGTATTTTTGAGAAGAATGCGACCATGGTCGCAGTATGTTTGTCATGCCCAAATTATCTGCCAAGCCATGCAGCTCAACACTGCGACCATGGTCGCATTCCATGTAAGATATTTTCAGGAGAATGCGACCATGGTCGCACATTGCTTGTCAGGCACAAAACGAACTGCGACTATGGTCTCATTTTTATTTGTACTGAACATAAAAAGAAGTCTAACTTACAATATTGCTATCAATCTCACTTAGATCAACTTCAAGTAGAGATCTACTAATATTTTGGAGGTCCCATCTTAAAACGCGTGGGGTTATGTCCTCCAAACCAGACCTCGGCTCAAAAATAGGAGCCCTCTCACATAGCCAATACTGCAAAAAAGGAAAATTAAATTAGTTTACACAAATATTCACATTTTTTGGGTAAATTTCATACAATGTTGGCCAAATTTGAGATTTGTACTTACAATTATTTGCACGGAGCATCCTTGCAGCTCGTACGTGGTTTTCCTGAAGATGTCCATTGACTCAATCAGGAGTTGCCAAACAGCTTTTGCCCAGCATATTGTCCTCATCAGCTGCATATTGACAATCTGTTCCACAATATACCACGGCACCGTGCATTTACTGCCAGAGAAGAAAAGAGTGGCCGACATGTATAGGATGATTAATGTGGTAAAGTCTTGAGCTGCAAGTCTTTGCATGTCTCTTATAATTTCATGTAAAGTCATTTGCTGCTCAAGCTGTTCATCCTTTGTCACATCTACTTCACTCCTTCTCTTCTTGACCAGAAGATAATCCAAAGCATCTTCAATGGATACTTTAGTGATCTTCTTTATATTGGGAAAATAATGTTTTATCACCCCTCTATCTTTCATCGTACATGTTTTTTCATCACAAAATCTGCCCCAATGATAGGTAGACCAAATGTGAGGGCAACATCCTCAACTGTTAACTCAATCTGTTTGCCCCCAATTCTAAATGTCCTTGTATCTCTATCATACTGGTCTAAAATACGCAGTACAGCAACGTTTGATTTTAGACCCTTTTCAGCTCCAAATTCTTCATTGTAGAACGCCATGAAGATTGGGCCAAATGGGGTATTGTTCATCGCCCTCTACGAAATCTGCCTGAATGTACTTTTTAAATTTCTTCATGAGCTCGCACATAGGTTTCAGGCTTGATCTCAGAGGACGAATCTTTATCTATTGTTGACCTACATAGTAAGAAAATTTAAACAGTTCAGACCAATGATCATTTAAAAATTATAAGGGGGTAAAAGGCATAAAAACAGTTCAGACCAATGATCATTTAAAAATTATAAGGGGGTAAAAGGCATAATTATTTTTAATAAACTGCGACTTCGGTCGCAGTCATACAATGCAAACACAAACAACTTGCACCCGGACGACACTGCGACCAGTGTCGCACAAGACTACAGTGCAATCATACACTGCAACCAATGTTTTTAAAAAGCATATTTTTTTTATAAACTGCGACCATGGTCGCAGTCATACATTGCAAACATAAATGGTACCAGGGACGACACTGCGACCAAAGTCGCATAAGACTACAGTGCAATCAGAAACAACTGCGACCCGGTTCGACACTGCGACCAAGGTCGCAAAAGATTACTGTGCAATTAAAAACAGCTGCGACCCAAGTATGATAAAACAAATGACGTTAAATACACTGCGACCTTGGTCGCAAGAGACGACAACTCATATCTAAACAATTGCGACCCCATGTCGTCAGTATGTAAGAAAAAAAAAGTAAGTTTCATATACTGCGACCAAAGTCGCATTCCGCTACAAGGAAAGGTCCAAAAAAATTCCAAAGTCGCAATAATCTGAAACTATTATTTTTTCAACTGCAACCGAGGTCGCATGCAGTGTATGCACATCACTTTTTTCGAAAATACTGCGACATAGTAAAAATAGAAGGAAATAAAAAATTTTGAAAAAAAATAGGACCTTTATCGTCGTTTTACAAAATTTATAAATTTAAAAATTTATTCGTCATCTAAAGTTTCAAAATCTCTTTCTCAAATTGCGACCATGGTTCCAAGATTTTTTAAAAAAAATTGCGACCTGGAAATAAATCTGGAAAAAATTTAAAACTATTAAAATACACAAACGCTAAAATTTTTGAAAATATCATTTTTTGTAGTACCTTTTTCGACGGATGATTTCTTAGGCGCCATCGGTTGCAAATATATTTTTTAAAAAACGGATCAAATTTGTGAAAGAAAATAACTAATTGGATCAGAATCGCCGGTTGAAATTTTAGAGCTGTAAATTTTTTTAAAGCCAACTTTTTTACATAAGGTAGAAAGTTGTGAGGGAGGGTATTCTCGAAAAATACAAAGTTGACGTGACTGACAGTAAATTAGGCGGGATTTTTCAGTCTTTTGTCCGCCAAAATTCATGACAGATATGGGGCGGTGATGTTGCCACGTCCGCCGGCTGAGAGAACTCTCTCAGCCTGCCGGCTGAGGTACAGTAACCCCTATATATATATATATCAAAAAAAGTGCATATATCCATACATGCATAGAAATCCCTTGCTCCAAAATTCCAGACAAACATTTCTAATAATAACATACAACAATTCCATATATACTAAATTTTTAATCTATCATACATTCTTATGACTTTACAAAGGAAATAGACTTTGGCTCTTCAACTCTGTAAACAACTCATTCTTATATCAAAGCATATTTAAACTTATCATAGTTTTTATACAAGTCAGTATTTGATGATATATTTTCTCCTTGATACATAAGCAAAGTAAATAAATATCTCAAATATGTAAAATATGTAATGTAAACAAATAACTAAGAAATATCGGGTGCGTCCAAGGAGTGTTGACAAGTGTCCTAAATTAAAAAAACATAGTATATAACTCGGGACATGTTAGGTCTGAAGTAATTGAGTAGTATCCAAAGAAGTGTCAGTGTCTATCACGACCGCAAATTCATGATAGAAGTGTTCATGCTATATGGCTTTGCAGTCAGTTGAGAACAACGATAGAAAATACTTTGTCTTTAGGTTTTCATGATGGACAAAAGTGGCTTTCCAAGGCACTTAGGGTTCCAACAATCAAAAATCCAAATGTATAACTTCCCAACTCAACTGTTTATCCAATGCCTGAATTCATTCTGAGATGGAGGCATTTGACAAGTTGGTTGTTCCTTCAAGGGGACCAAGGGAATTGACAATTTACTGAAATCTCTACCCCACCAAATCCTCATTATCAAAACCTCTAATAAAGGTAATACCATTCAATTTACCAAAGGAAGACAACCTAAATTAACCTCCCTACACCTGTAGTAGACTCGGAAAAAAAATATCATTCTTGATCATCCCTTGACCAAGACCAGTAAATCAGAAATTTCTTTATTTATAAATCCAGAACCTTTAAGACCAAATCGTTTTTCTTCTTTTGCAAAAACCAAATGACATGGAGTTAAATACCACCACATATGCATACTAGTGAAAGACGCTGAAAACAGTGGTCACATGAAGTGCTTTAGACATGCCGGATAGCTAAAATTCAATCTTAGAAAGAATAAAGAGGTAACAACCAATAAGATTTAGGAGATATCAAGAATAACTCATAGTAATGTATACTAAAGATGGTGATAGCACTTTAGAGGTTTTTCTTGTTAATCACTAGAGGGTAGCGACTCTAGGATCATCAATTAATTACTTCCTACTTCTGATATATTATCTTGTGGAGCTTAACAATAGAGAATTCCTAACCCATGCAACTATGGTTTCCATGAAAACATTCTCATGTAGAAGTTCTGAAAATTTCGTAAAAATTGGTTAATGTTCCCCTTTTTCTGTTGCATAAATGGTTGATATTCCTTGATCAAAATGGCCGGCTAAAACTATCATCACAAGAAAATAGAATAAGGATGTTTCGAGTCTGGAGGGTTGGGTGCCATTCTGTATCCCCATTATTTATTATTGCTAGTTCTTGCTCATCTCCCTGTCAGCTGATGATTGAGTGGACAGAGCATGTGCAGTCGGGCCTACAGAGGTAGTTACATCATTTTCCCTCTTGCTTCTTTTGAGCAGTAGGAACAAGATTAGGTGTATAAAACTTTGTTTTTCTAGAAGTTAAAGACCTAAATCATAAACCTCATTCTCCAATAATAGCAGTAGCATACTCCGCTAAGGCTGCATTTGGGAAAAAAAGGTCAGTTTTTCTAATTTTTCATAGAGTTGGAAGTTACAGGATTTTAAGAATCTTAGTATTCATTGATTATTTGGTTTGAAAAGTTAAGTCAGAATTTTAAGAATCCTAATTTTCATTGATTACTTGGTTCAAAAAGTCAAAACAGGAAACATGGCATGTGCATAGGCTAGATAAATAATTATGCAATTTTAAATTTCTACTATAGTAAAAGTTTCAAAATCATGATTTTAGGAAATTTTAATATTCTCTTTCATATCTAACACTCACTTAAAAAAATATCCTGAACTTTTTTTTTTTTTTCAAAGTCCAACTAAATCACATATTCGTGTGATTTTGTCGGACGTCCAAACGCACCCTAAATGTGGCAATTGTATTTATTCCATGGACAAACGTGATTAATTGTGATGCTACAAAGAAATCAATCGTCGTAATAATGCATGCTTACCTCAGCAGTGATTGAATATTGTGTTTCTCTTCCTTCGATCTCTGTGTAAACAGAATTGAACTTAGAATTTTATCAAGGAAAAGAAAATTAATGCATGTGCTCATAGCTAAAATTGATATAAATGCATGTGTTCATAGATAATATTGACACATTAATGAATCACCGCAGGATTCTTTTTCCTTTCTTTTTTCCTTTAATTTTTATTTCTTATCCCAACAGTATGCCAAAAAATTCAAGTATTGAACAGCACAGATTAGTACACTGGTGGAAGGGTAAAAAAATATAGAATGAAATAAGATAAGAAAAGAGAATTTTAAAAAAAGTTAATCTAAGATGAGAAACTTCCAGGCATACATCAATTAATCAATGAAAACATCTCATTAATGTGAAATGGATTTCTTATCTCTACTATTATAATGCAAACCCTTTGGAGAGGTTTGCAATTGAATTTGTCTCATGCTCATCTCACGACCTCAATCTCAAAATAGCAATTAAAATTCTATAAATTATTAAACATTGAAATTGTTTAAATGCATTGCTTACAAAAGTGGGAATGAGTCGAATGGTTTACTTAGGATACCATGGTTATATTAAAAAATTACATTTATAGCATTTGGGGCATTCCATTTTTAAGAACTATAAAGTTAAAATAATAAAACTTTATAATGTACTTCTTAAATTTCATTGAAAAAATAAATGCCCTTCTAATATTGCGTTTTGAGGAGTAAAAATTAATATTTATCATTACTTGTCTTAAAATGCTCTTCCAAATGTATCCATAAAGATTGCCAAAAAAACCTAAATATGCTAAATTACACAAGTGACAGGAAACAAATAGTGCTAACATGTCAAGAGTAATGCAGATATTTGAGGGAGTGTCCTTATGAAAATTCCAGGACATTGACGATAAAAAATCTAAAAGAAGATACAGTTGTTGCCCTCATCGACATCACATAATTAGCCAGGCAAGCAGTGTTTACCTGAAGCTTCAATGGGGTGTCATCATACAACTGGCACCATTGAAACTAACCACACTAGCATTGTAGAGATATAAATAAGTTCCAAAAATGTAAAACCCTAATCTGGCTCAATCAGACAGAAAGAAGATCTACCAATAACTTTTACTTCGCGTAAAAAAGGGTAGGTTGGTAATTCAGTAATCAGTACAGAAAACAGAAGCCAGAAAGCATGTCAGATCTACTCATGAGTCCTTCAACCTGAAAGCATCGCACACAAGGACTTCCAAAGTTTTATGCAGAAGAGGAGAGACAAAAGGTAGAAATATAGTAAAAACACAACATGCAGTGGCTCTAAACAATTTTAAAACCCACTACCTTTGCCAAGTACTTCAGGCTACAAAACTGTTAAGCACCTCAGGAAATAATCTTAACTTGCACTTTCAAAATTATATAAAGACACAATATAGTTTACATTTGTAGGACATCAAATAACATAAACTGTTGTATTATCTTCTATCTGATAGTTAATGCATCAAAAACAAAAGAAATGCAAAACACTTAGCAACAAACCCATCGCCAACTTTCAATGCAAGACCTATGATATGTAAGACACTTATCCCTCAAAAAATTGGTGTCCCATACATGCAGACATTACACGCGTGTCCATCTATATCCGACACTTACAAATATGTAAATCGTTAATTACTTCAAAAAAAATAAGCATAAGAGAAATATATTATAGACTTTGGCAAAAGTTAACTATTTTGTAGATCATTTTACGAAAATTGAATTCTTTCGTGCATTAATATTAGCCTAATACATATAATTCTTAGTCAATTATGCATATATTCATAAGACATCTGCATATTTAGCCGTGTCCTCGTGTCTGAATTTTGGATAATTGTCATGTCCACACCCCGTATTCCTGTCGGAGTAAGACACTCGTGTCCGTGGCTTCAAATCATAGTGCAAAAATAACACTAACATAGAAAGATAGAAAAAGATTACGAATGTCAAAAAGTCAAGAACATAATCATAATGCTTATTGTCTAGGAGAAGACATAAATTGCAGAATATGTCTATCTTATCGTTGGCAATTTGATTACTATCACAGATAGAAAAGATGACAAAGTAAGTAAAGAGGCCACTTAGGTACGCAAAAGAAGGCATAAACTGTAGATAGATTTTCCATGTGGATTGGTCCAGCCATTATGCCTTTCAATGCCAAAACATAGTCACCACCACTGTCATTGGACATGTCTGCTATGGTGCACATGGTTCCATGAAAGCTTTAACACAATTTTGTTAGCATGTGTCAATTTGACATCAAACCTCTAAGTTTATGCCAAATCCCCAAAAAAGGGTGTGTTTGTTTCGCCGCAAAACGCCGCAAAACGCAAGTCGTAAAACTTTTTTTCCATTTTCCGTTGTTTGTTTCACTGAAAAATAAGTTGCAAAATGCAACTCTTCTTTTCCCACTTGCAGTTGCTACAGTTAAATTTGTGGTCATGTAAATCTCACTTTTACACTCATATTTTCTCACTTGCAGTTACTACAGTTAATTTTGTGGTCATGTAACTCTCACTTGTAGTACACTTATAGTTCAAAACAGTTACTTGATAATCAATATATAATTTAATATTATTAAATATTTAATATTTTAAATAGTGTTCAATTTCTTATTTAATTATTTTATATTTTTAATCTTTAATTTTTTTATTGTTTTTAATATTGTTTTAATATTTAATATTTAATATTTTAATTTAATATTTTTATTTAATATTTTATTTAATACTTTATTATTTTATTAATACTTATTCCATTTTTTATTATTTTATTTAGAGTTAATATTTTATTAATATAACAATATTATACTTTACTATATATTTAATTATTTATTTTTTAATATAAAAAATTACTTTATTAATATCATAATATATTTTATTATTATATTAATATTTTATTATGTTATTATTGTAATAATAATTCAGTATAATAATAATATAATGATAATTTATTATTAAATTATAATTATATTTTACTTTGTTAATTTTATATTTCTATAATATTGCAATAATATTATATAAAATTTATATTATAATGATTTTCAAGTATTTTTAATATTATAATATTATAACTATATTTTATTTTTGTAAGATTTTTTAATATTTATATTTTATTAGTATTCTTAAAATTTTATTAATGTTCTTTAGATTTTCTTAAAATTTTATATTATTTATTTAGTTAATATTTTAGTAATATTTTACTATTTATACTAATATTTTATTAATATTATTGTTATAAATAAAATATTAAGATTATTAATTTTTTATCTCAAATTTATTAATACAATTTAATTTGCAATAGTAGATTTAATTTAATAGTATTTATAATATTTAAATCACTACTACAGTTAATTTTGTGGTCAACTTTTCCACTTACACTTTTACATTACCAACCAAACACCGTAAAACACAATATACTTTACCATTTACACTTTCACTTTAACAACCAAACACCGTAAAACACAATATACTTTTTCATTTACACTTCACTTTATCAACCAAACACCGTAAAACACAATATATTTTCTCTGCTACAGTTCACTTTTTCCATTCTCATTTTATGACTTACGACTTGCGACGTTTTGCAACGAAACAAACAGGCCCAAAGTATAAGCAAACTGAAACTTCATATGGCAAGCAGATAGTAAAAGCCTACATTTATTGGTCACACATTTTAACTTGAGCAACTAAGCTTACCCTCCAAAAATTCTCCAACTAAGTCTAGAATTTAGAATAAGGGTAAAGATGACAGTTTTACTACAGAGAAGACCAAAACAAGCGAAAGAGCCAAATAAAACACATTCTTGATGTATGACATCATCATCCTGACTATAAATACTACCTTAATTTGGGAAACAAAAAAAGGCCCCGCAAAAAAACATAGTTTCTTAGCTGAGAAGTTGCTAATTTACTTGCTATAAAGAACTGTCTAAATGGCTACTTTGATTCCTTGTTTGGGCACTTATTCGAGTTCTCTTATATTGAAGGACTCTCCTTAAACTTTAAAATGCCAGTTAGTCATTAAACTGACATTTTGAATATGACAATGTGACAGTGTCATTGTAGTATAGTGGTAAAACCTCTTTGCAACGGGCAAGAGGTATGGAGCTCAAATCCTGCTTGCATCATGCAACCGCCTATTCTTCCAAATAATAACAAATACAAAAATGACAATGTTGCTTAGCCGTTAATTTCTTAATAGAATTGAATGATTTGATTAGTTGACACGTTCATATAAGATGTAATTAGCCTATAAACCAGATCAATGTATAATAGAATAATCAAGATTACTCTTTCTTGTATTTTTTTGGTACATGCAAATTCTTTAAGAGTATAAAATCCTGAATAGAGATGTGTGTCACTGTTCTACTGCATTTAACAGTTAGATCATTATTAGTGTTTCTTAGAAGTCAGTGAGGGTATTACAACACAACAATAAAGCCTTTCTCCACATGTTTTATGTTTGCTACATAAGCTCCTCTCTCCTATGAGCTCTTTGGAGGACTATCTCTGCTACTTAATAGTCACAATCTGAGAGAATTGCAGAAATTTAAATTAGGCTGAATTGCAGAAAGACCACTTGTACTATAAAGTTATTAACAGAAATACTCTAACTGTTGGGGTCAGAAAAAAATTATATTTTCAATTTACCCCTCTTTTTTCTTTCTTTTGCTGCTCCTTCCCTCTCTTTTTCTAAACCTCTCTCTCATTCAGCTCTCTCTCTCAGTTTCACTTCTCTCTCTGTATATTTAACATCTCTACAATAACAACTGCAGGGGTTGTTAACATCTTTGTAGTAGCAATTGTAGCAACAAGAACTTGGAGCTAGCGGGTTTTGGGGTTTTGAGGTTGGGTTTGGGCAAGAGTTTCGGTCTTCTTGGAGAAAAAGAGGTCGAGTCTGGGTATAGAGAGAGCAAAGGTCTTTAGGTTGATTTGAATTTTGGAGGGGAAAAGAGAGGTATTAGATTTGAATTTGGGTCTAGGTTTTGAAGAGGAGGAGGAGAGACAGTGAGAGGGGAGGGGGAGAGAGAGGGGAGGAGGTTGGGTTTGGTTTGAAGGATGAGTTTGAAAACATAGGTGAGAGGAGTGAGAGGGGAAAGGAAGATGAGGAGGGGAGAGATTAAGTAGTTAGGAGAGAGGAAAAGAGATGAAGAAAAAATGGTTTAAGTTTGATTAAAGAATGGGTTTTGGAGAAGCAAGTGATGGGGAGTGAAAGAGAAGAGATGAAGAGGAAGACAAATAGAAGGGTGAAAAGGGAAACAATTACACCGTCAACTCAAGGGGTGTTGTTGTTAATAGCCTAATTTAGAGGGTATTAGTGCTACATGATTAATAGTACAAGGGCTTTTTGCTATTTAACTTCTGAATTATGGTGCATGATAACATACATCTAGCACGTACTTACCTTTGACGATATGTTACATGACAGTATGTTATATGCACGTAACTTTTGTTGCTAATGTCTAATTCGAGATTGATCTTCCCAAAAATAGATCTTGTAAGTGCAATCACAATAAGCATGAACAAGCATAGCACATAGAATGGGAGACCAACCACATTTGCTAAATATACAAGATATACGAATATACTAAATATAATTTCCTTTGATCGAATAGCATATTCTATATATATATATATATATATATATATATATATATATATATATATATATATATATATATATATATATATATATATATGCACAGACGATTCCATCGTCCCCTCAATCACAAGGACTAATCCAAATTTACATATGTGGGATGAGCCAGCTTTGGGCATCCTCTACATTTACAGGCAACAAGATTCCCCTAACCACTCACTAAACATTGGTGGCGTTCCAACCTTTCCAATCGAAGGGGAAAAAAACAGGGGATCATTAATCAAAGAGGGAAGAAGAACGCTATGCACTCACGAGGATACTACAACGATACCAACTAAGCCTAGCCTAGTGTTTTAACAATCGACCTAGGTGCCCCCTAGGCCCCGCCTAGGTAGAGGCGGCCCTAGGGCTAGCACGCTTTGTGCCTGGGCGGCCTCCTTGGGTGCTGCTAGCGCCCAGGCTTGACTATAAGAGGGATTGGGCCCGCTTCGCACATGGGCCGCTTTTTTTTTTTTTTGGTTAAACGGGTTGAACCCGCTTCCAAGTGGGTTGACCTCGCCCCCAAGCGGATCCAACCCTCTTTGATTGAAATATGAGTCGATCAATTATATATGACCAAATAATTCTGCAAATAATAAGATACCAGTTGATACTTGATCATAGCTTCATAAATTAGGCATGAGACTGATTTTAACTTCAACTAAATAATTGGTGTTATATAAAATAAGTGCATGAAATTTTTGGTACTTTTTATGATTTTCTTAATATTGTTGAATATGTAATGCACCTAAATATAAAAATTGAAAAATAAGAAAATGACTAGACCCCGTCTAGTCCCTACCTAGGCCGCTAAGCGCTAGTCTTCAGCTATGGGGCTGTTTGGTTAGGGGCGGAAATGAGAAAGTGAGGAAGTAGTAATAGTTCTTTTTGATGTTTGAGAATTGGTTAGTGAGTTTTCAGGTGCTTGGATGTTGTTGAAAGTGTAGTTTGAAAAATATTATGTTTTTTCCGGTATTTGGATGGTAATGTGAAAGTTAAAGTGAAAAGTTGATCACAAAATAATATTAAATAATAATTAGATTGTAATTAAAATGCAAGTGAGATTTACATGACCACAAAATTAACTGTTTTGAGCTACAACTTATTACAAATGAGATTTACATGACTACAGAATTAACTGTACCACCCTAGAAGTGAAGAAGTAATTGTTTAAAAGCAAAAAGAGAAAAGGAAAGGGGTTCTTCATTTTCTTTTTCTGGTGTTTGGATAGATAGGGAAGTGAACGATTATACTTTCCCATTTTCTTACTTCCGCCCACTTCCTTGCAACCAAACACGCCCTATGTTGCAGAGTGACAGGTTCAAAATCTCAACTGAGTCGGACTAGACTCGGCCGAGTTGTAATTGGAATGGCAGTTGTCGATCCGATAACGCGACGTGCTCCAAGTTTTAGGGCGAGATTTGGTGAAATCGGCCTTGACTCGGTCGATTCGGCAGAGTCGATCGAGTCAAGGCCGATCCGAGTCAGCAGTGTAAACCCGATTCGTTTCTTTGTGCATAAAAGGAAAAAAACAGCAAAACTGAATCTAGGGCTTACCCGGACTTCGGCCGTCCATCGCCCGTCACCGCCCACCTCCAGCTCCAGGTAAGTCTCTCTCAGACTGAGAGAAAGAGTGAGTGAGACAGACTGAGAGGCTGTGCTCCTACCCCTGATCATTCTGTCTCTCTTTGTCTCTCTTTCACCCACTTATCTTTCTCTCATTCTCTCTGTCTCTGTCTCACCCCCTCTCTTAGTTTAAATTTAATTTAGTATAATTTTAATTTAATTTAATAGTATAGATTTAAGATAATTTAAAGTTAATTAAGAAGTATAAATGTAGTAAAAATATATTTTCATTTTGGTATATTTCTACTAACGACGCATGTATTTATTCTCTTTATGTTTAGTAAGCTATGTGATACGTTTTGGACATGTGATACATAAATATTGATGTCTATATTTTTTTTTAAATTTGTCGTGATTTTTTTCAGAATTTTTTGAGCTTTTTATGTAACGTTTTGCGCGTATCGGCCGAGTTTATTCCGCAATGTCGCGACTGATGCGTCTCAGTGCCCGCCGAGTCAGTGCCGAGACCGCGACTTTGAACCATGCCTAGTGCCGCCTACTGCTTTTTTAAACATTAGCCTAGCCAACCTCTCCTTTCACTCTCTGGCTTAGTTCCTTCTCAAAGAAAGTTTGCATGAACCTAGGTAATCATCCCGGAGAACTTATTAAATCAATTGTTCTATTTAAATTTTACTTTGTCACCAACAATCTACTTGCATCGAAATCTTATCAAAATCAAAATGCATATTCATCTAGGATTCTTTCTACCTGAGAGAAGCTAATCAACTATTCAGACATTCTCCTTTATATTTACAAAGAAACTAAATCCAACCTGATTCTTTATGCTGAGAAGATGGTACCATTTGTTACCAATTTTGTTAGCAAGTAACAACGGTTTGAGAGTAATGAGTTGGAATTAACTTCTTGATTGTGTAGCAGCAAACAGATTGGGTCATGACTTTTTTTATTATTAAACAATATTGTTAACAAGGAGCCTTAACCGTTACTACAATAACGCTGTCATGATATATAACCTACATTAGTCATAATTTGTAGTCTAGAGAAATCCAAATAGGCTGGATACTCCATGAAACTTCTGAAGATCAGAGAATGAGATGTGATGTCTTCATTAGCACTTTTAAGACAAGAAACACCATAACCAATTGATTCAGATATATACAGATCATACTTTTGATCCACTTCTCCAGACACAATTTAAATGTTGGAAAATTCAAACAACTTAGAAAGTTAAATTGATGTAAAATATGGCTAAAATTAAAATTAAAAAAGCACAAGTTAATTTGTAAGTAAAAGGCAAGAAATTGGATTAAAATACCTGATGCACTCCGCTCGAATTTACAAAGCGGGCACCTGGCAACCTCGACGGAATCGAATGACAGAAGGGTTCCGCAGATGCTGCAAAACATGAAATCTCGAGCATTGCAGTATGCCATTCCTGATTCAAACAAAAAAAATTCTATCAAATAGAAATTCAAAAAGAAGGTGTCTTTTCAAAAATTGAGACGAAAAGGGAATAAATATAATAATTCAAGTAATCTGAAGATCACCAAGTTTGGCATCTGGAGGAAAAAGTTCAACGGATCGTATTTGGGTCAAATCTTATAGGATTCATGGATCCATTATAAATTTGTGAAATTATAAAAGAACTCTGTATGTAGTACCAGAGCCAGACATTGAAAATAATACAATCTATACTCGTAAAAAGATACAAGACAAAAAAAAAAAAAGGAGAATAATAAATTTGAGAAGGCCTCTTTAAGAAACCGTACCTTGAACTAGAAGAAGCTTGTAATCAGGGCTTCAGTGAAAATCAATAAGAGAGGAGCGAGTTGGGGAGGAGGGGGCGCGGAAGAGATTTTAGGGGTTTTAGGTCGGGTCGTGTCAGATTGCGGGTCGGCTTCTCAAACGGGCTGGACTTAGACCTTAAATAAAGAAGACATAGAAAAGTTTAGAATACTAGATTGAGCACATGCCATGCACGTAATATTCCTTAAAAGTAGAATAATTTTTAAATGATACGAAGTTTTATTTTATAATTTTATTTATATAACTTATTTTGAGCAACTTGATACCCGCCAATTCATAATAAACTCACGATTGTCCAACAAAATAATATCTTTATTTATCTACAAGAGCAGGAAATTAGTTATTTCTAAAAATAATATAGTAGAGGTAATTAAATATGTAAAAAAAAATACTTCGTCGAAAAGAAATAAAAGATCTGAAGGAAAAAAAGAGATATAGAGGTAAAATAGAAGGAAAAATTCGCTACAGCTACCTACTTTCCTTCATGATTAGGGAAAAAATTCACCCTCTTATTTTATTCACTATAACCTCATCCACATAGACATAAAATGATTCCTCCCAATCGTCACTTCTTTTTATATTTTCATTTCCTCTTTACCAATCCCTATCGCCCCTGGCATTGCTCTCCCTCAACCCTGTCCCCGACGCAAAGTAATTCGCGGATCAATATACGCGGTTAGGTCGTCGTGGGTACTGAAACAGGGCGGGGAGCCATCGTTTGACCTTTTGCAAATCTCGTTTGCTCGTACTTGCGATGAGTTTTGTTTTGTGTTTGTGATCAATGTGATTTTTAGATATGGAAAGCATTGGCATCATTTGATGTCGGAACGGATCTGCTAATGAAGGCGATGTTGATGTGAGGATTTCATCGCAGTCCTTTAATAGAAGACTGTGACTTGATTGCGGTCTTTTTATTAATTGAAAATTAGGACATTTTGCAAGGACTGCGATCATTGTAGCAGTCCCAATATAAGCTGGGAAATTGTATTTTGTGTGGACTGTAATCATAATCGCAATCCTAAAAAAGACTCAAAAATAAGGCATTTTTGTGAGGACTACGATCATGGTCGCGGTCCTAATAAAGAGGACTGCGACCATGATCGCAGTCCTATAAAGACTCAAAAACATAACATTTTTTGTAAGGACTGTAATCATAGTCACAGTCCTAATAAAGAGAACTGCAATCATGGTTGCAGTGCTATAATGTCTCAGAAACATGACATTTCAGTGAGGACTGTGATCACAATAAAGAAGATCGTGATCATGGTCGCAGTCCTATAAAGACTCAAAACCACGACATTTTTGTGAGGACTGCGATCATGTAAAAACTCAGAAATAGGACATTTTTGTGAGGTTGCCATCATGGACGCAGTCCTTTATACACCAACAGTTCTTATTTTCAAAGCGATTCACTTTTTTCAAAGCAATTACTGTGAGACATTTGCCCTTTTCGTCGCTGAGAACCGTTTCTGCACTTGACACAGAGGCCCACGTGGTTGGTTTAAAAAAGGAGATGGTTATAGCGAATTAAATGATGAAACTGGGTTTTTTTCCTAAATACGATTTAACAAAGGGTTGTGGCAAAATCCCCCAAAATAGAAATCCAAAAAATCATTAAAATTCTAAAAAAAAAACAAAAGTATGAGTTATAAAAAATATAACATAGAATAAATACAATAAAGAAAAGAAAATAAATTGGAAAAGAAGTAAAGAAATGAAAAAACTATATTGGCGCGTGCCATGGCCAAACACGTGATGCACCCCCGAACGGACCTTAGGCCCACTACCTCAAAACCAACTACCATGGGCCCAACCAATTCGGGCCCAATTAGCTCGAGGCCCAACTACCTCGGACCCAACCATGTTGGGACCTAGGTCAAGCCTGACGCCCATAAGCCCAGTTCAGCGTGTTTTATCTTAGCGAGAATATCTCAGAATTCTTGGCCCAAGAAGTTTACTCCTCGAAATAATGACAACTGTCGTAACTTGGCCAAGGGGTAAAAACCCCTCGATGTAAACTCTATAGTAGCCTCTCAGACTGCAGGTGAAAGGTATGCTCTGCAAACCCTAGTTTTACACGATACTACTATTGGCCCAAGGGTACAATAAATTTTGTTTTGATGATTCTAAAACTCATGTAGTTTAGTGATACTAATCAAGTTCAAGTATTTTAAGTACACATGTTTCAAGAGTTATATGTTTAGCTTCAAAAGAAGATATCGAAGCATTCAAGATTGATTTAAGTGTTAGACTCAAGCGCAAGAAGACAAATTTGGAGAAGTCTACTTGAAGATTTTGAAGAACGAGTCTACTCTTATATAACATGTAAGATATTTAGTTTGTTAAAGTTTAATGTAGAGAATTGATGCTCATGAGAACACACACACACACACAAGTGTTTCAAATCAATTTTTCATAATTATTTTTTAATATAGCTTTGTGTTGTGAATGAAAATATATTTTATATGTTTTATTTTGAAAATTTAGTTTAATTATATACACAAATGTTTTCATATTATAATATGTATTTTCAAATGTTTTATATATTTATATATTATTAAGTTTTTATCAAATTATCTGTTAAATAAAAGATAACAGGTTTTTGGGCTTCTGCTGGTCGATCGCACTGCATAGCAAAAGCTCTATTGGTCCACCGGACATGCACAAAGATGTGCACAAGCCTTTGGCTCCGAGCCCGATCGACCACCCGATTGACCGCTAGCTCAGCCCACGTTTGAGCAGGTCCAGGACGATCGACTGCGCGATCGACCGCTAGCCTAGAATTCAACAGAACTCATTCTAGCCGGACGATCGCCTGGTTAACCGGGTCGACCGCTAGCTTTGAGCTCAACCCTAAGCTCTGGTAGCTGATCTAGCTGGTCAACCACCCGATCGATTAGTGGCAACTGCTATTTTGTTTAGCCTCTGCCGGTGGATCGCCCAGTCGACCGCCAGGCAGTCCACTTGCTTGTTTTACCTCCCGATGACTATTTTCTCCTCTAAATCAATCCAGATTTGTTTCAAACGATTTTCATAATTTTAACATATTTTAATTGTTGGGATTTACTGAGTAATAGTCTCTAACCTTCTTCCATAAATAGGAGTAATTAGAGAGTGTTTGATAATCAAGTTTTCAAGTTTTAAAATCCAATTTTTTAAATGAAAAGTTTTAGGCTACTCAATCAAATTTCTTTTTGTTTCTCTCACACTTATCTTGAGTTATCAATTCCCTACTCTGAGTTATAGGAAAGGGGTAATAGAGAGTGTACCAAGGATTGTAAATCTTTTGTTATTTGAGAATTCCTCTTGGAAGGAGGGTTATGAGTTAAGAGTTGTAACTCCGGATCTTATGAGATCGAGTTCAAGTCGTAATCAAGTTAATTATATTGGAATACTTTATTGCGGTGAAAGTGGGAACATAGAGCAACTGGCTCGAACCTCGATAACAACACCTTGTGTTTACGATTGGCTCTCGTTTGATCTCTCTAACTCTCTCCTTTATTAATTGTACTATTATACTTATCGATTCATTATTTTATAAGATTATTTTTTTTGAACTCTCTTTATATCAAAAAGCAATTGTGCACCTCAACTCTTATTTTAAAAGGAATCGTGAGGAGAAGTTCAGAGCCTTTCACCAGGTATACAACTTCATTTCTTGATTATTGATTTGGTTAAGTAGTTTATAATTATTTCTATTTAAGCATTAGATTAGCATGTCACCTATTCATCCCCTCTAGGTGATTTCAATCATACTACTGTCATCTACCGCGAGTCTGACTTGGCATCGGATGGGTTTCGACTGGGCCCAAGCCCTAGTCTCCCTGACATTGTTCTCTATGCCTACAGGCTCGCGATCATGATCCACCGTCACCATATACCCGATCCATGGACAACCTCATATTTTTTTGCAGAAACAACAATAATACAACAAAATGAAGAAACATGATAAAAAAAAATAAAATAAAGGAAACATTACAAAAAAAGACAAATCTTTTGAAAAAAAGAATTTCAAAGAATTTCAAAGAATTTCAAAAACACTCATGGAAAGAAAAGAAAATAATGAATTGATAAAAAAAAAAAATTAGACAAGAAAGGGAAGAAAAGATTAAAGGAATAAGCAGAATAGCATTGGAAAAAGAAAGAAAAGAAAAAAATATTAAAAAAGTTAACCACCATAGTACTCTTATTGAAATCACGATAAGCATTACTAGAAATGAAATGTCCAAGGAAGATACAATCTTCCGATTTTCTATCAATTTTTCCCAAATTATCCTTTGCATTCAAAATAAAACATTTGCATCTAAAAATACGAAACTATGAAATGTTTGGAGATTTTTGATAATAAAGCTCATAAGGAATTTTCTTTAAAATCAGACAAATCAAAACACGATTCTAAACAAGACATGCTGTATTAATTATTTCACCCCAAAAAATATTTTGGCAAATCATATGAGTTCAATAAAGTGTGTGTCATTTCTTGTATTGTATGATTCTTTCATTCAACAACACTATTTTATTACAGTGTTCTTGATGCGAAGAACCTGTGCTCAATGCCATGCTCATCACAAAAAACATCAAAATTTTCATTTTCAAATTCACCTCTATGAGTAGTTCTAATTTTTACTATAGAGTGACCAAATTCTCTTAGAATTCGTTTGTGAAAACTTGAAAATAAGCAAATGCATCACTTTTGTTTCTCAAAAACAAAACCCAAATAAATCAAGAGAAATCGTAGACAATTGCAAAAATAAAATTTTGCCACCAAAACTAGTTGTTTTCATAGGACCAAATAAATCCATGTGGAGTAATTGCAAGGGTTTAGAAATAGTTACCATCATCTTTGTAAGTTCACCTAGAGGGGGGGTGAATAGGTGATGGCTAATCTAATGGTCACTTAATGCCTAACAATGCGGAAGCTAAAACAATTATGACCTAATTAAATCTTATTACACTAAACACTATGTATAACACAAGAGTGTAACCGAATTCCCTTTGCAAGGCTCTGGACTAAACCCCTCTTGATTCCCCTTGAATGGGTTGAGGTGCCGCGTTGGCTCTCTTGGTTGAATACAAGTGTTAGCAACAATCCCACGCAAGTATATAACAATTAAGCACAAGGTATATCAAGCATGTAAATGTAAAGACAATATAAGCTATGCAAGATATAAAGGAGATAGAGAGAGAGAGATGGCAATCGCAAACACAAGGGTATGTTCGAGGTTCGAGCACACTTGCTCTACATCCCCGCCTTCGACACACGAAGGATTTCCACTATGAAAGATCCCAATGGATCTCTCCTCGGTGCCGCAACACCTACAAGCCCTCGGACTCCCTAGTCCCGTACACACGCAAGCTCACTAGCTCGCCGAGGCCGCACCTCAAATCACCGAGTTCACACAAGAACTCTAAACCACCACGAGCACACTTGCCCGTCTCCTCAAAGTACAAAGAACAAGTCTTTTGGTGATCACAATACTTTGATCACCTAAAAACTATCTCACAAGAACACTCCTATAGGATGAATAGATCAATGGATGCTCAAGTGTTTGTGTGAGAAATCAAGGATGAAAGCTATGGTGAAAAACTCAAGAAATCACTTTTAACACTCTTATAAAATCTTCCCTTTTGATTGGAAGTATTAGCACTCTATTTTGTGGAGAAAAACTCTTCTGAAAGAATGGGAAAAACTGGCTCTAAGAGTCTCTAAAATCTTGGCTTCAAACAATGACAAAAACCCCAATTTATAGGCTGCCAGAAAACTAGCCGTTGGGATCTGTCAGTACTGCCGGTCGACCGGTCCGGTCGACCGCCAACGGTCAAAAATCCGACCGTTGGAGCCTCCGGTCGACCGAGCAACTGGAGGAGAGTTGAACTCTCTGTCGGTCGACCCGTGCGGTCGGCCGGGATTTCCAGAGAGCAGAGATCTCTGGAGCGGTCGACCGGCACGGTCGGCCGTTCACCAGTGCACAAAGGCGTGCACGTCTGTGCACGTCGGTCGACCGGGCCGGTCGACCGACTTCAGGATTAGTCGACTATAAATGATTGTAAGTCGACTTATCCGAAGCCTGAAACAGTTTTCTGGGATTAAAAAGTTTGTCTTTTTGGCTCTAATAAAATCCCATAAAATAGTTAAAAATCTACAAAAATAGTTTAACCAATATACTTTGATATACAAACATGCTTGCACAAAATCAAGGCATGTTATAAAAGATTGGACTATTTTTGTAACTTGGAAATATTTGGCTCATGATAAAAAACTGTTTTTTTTTCAAACAATATTTTTCCAAAAACATGTTTTTCCAAATCTTCATCAAATACAAAAACAAGATATACTTTTAAAGCATAGTGTGTATGGATATGATCCACTACACAATCAAGATGAAATATCTATGTTTTTGACATTAAGCTCTAAATAAGGTTTTGGTTGAAACATATAACTTTGAATACCAAAAATCAAAACTATGTTTTTCCAAAAAGAAAGTCTTTTCTAAATCTGAAAATTCTTTTATGAAAAGACAAGTAAATCAAGAGTGTGTGTGTGTGTGTGATATGTACTTGAGCAATCCACCACTATTCTATCCTTTACATTTTTAACTAAAACAAAAACAAAATCTTATACCTAGACACAAGTCTTCATCTTCTTGAAGTCTTCACTTGAAAGCTTCTCATCTTCTTGACTTGGTCCAAGCTTGATCCAAAAACTCCTTGGATCACACCGTGCTAACTCCAAATCTTGACATTTTATCCTTTGTTGAGCTATGCACCTACTAAGATCTTGATAATGAATCTGTCACTAATTAAACACAAGATCATTAGTAATCATAACTTCATGAGTTGATCATCATCAAAACTAGGGTGATAGGCCTTTGGGCCAACAATCTCCCCCTTTTTGATGATGACAAAACTCATGAAGTTATATATGCATGGATTAAAGTAAAGCTTTAAAGAAGCTCCCCCTTAACTCATGCATCACAAGAAATAATAGATATGGCAATGAGGCACATTAATATGTATGCAATGTATGGAGATAAAACATGAAATCCTTTTTCTTCTCCTAGTTACAATACGAAAATATATGCATAATTAACAAGGAAGACAAATACTTCTCCCCCTTAAGCAATGAAAACATGCATATACACTCAAATACTTCTCCCCCTTTTGTCACTCATCAACAAAGGGTTCAAAGTAAAGTCAAATCAAACAACTTTTACTCCCCCTTTTTGTCAAAAACAACGAGATCAAGAAGGGGTAATACAAATCAATCAAAAAAAATTTTATATGCGATATACATTCATGAAGAGGAAGACGCTAAGTTAGCTTCCCTACACATATGCATTACATGAAGAAGGGATGACAAGCCCTAACTCACATAACACATATTATGTAATGCATAAGAGGAGATGTGAAGCTCCCCCTACACACGTATATCATATAAAGAAGAGTTGTCAAGCTCCTTAATTTATAATATACTCAACATGAATCCATATGTAAGAGAGATGTTAAGCTCTCCTTGCATATAGGAATTATAAATCAAAAATTTTGAATTTCTTTTATCAAAACAAATTTTGAACACATCTTGAGATATCAAATCAACATATTTTTTTATTTTGATATCAATCTTGAAAACATATTGCTTAAGCTTTAAGAATTACTAATTGAAAGTAGAATTAAGCTTAGCATATACATTGTGTTTTTAAAGTGTGAGTCAATTGTAAGTCAAACACAAATAGATCATATATGTATGAAAAAATAATACCAATAGAGATTGATATAATTTGAATTTGAAGACATACATACATATAATCAAAACATGAGTATATAAAAATCATATTGATACCAATTGAAAATATCCAATGATACCAATTTAAGAGTAAGCTTATCATATACTCTACCATATGAAGAATTTTCACTAGTTAATATGAAAATGTTTTAAAACTAGTACAAAATCCTTCAAGTAAGGAACAAAGCAAAAATGTCAATTGATCTCAATATTCCTTTAAATCATCACACATTTTTTTTATTAAAAACAAAATTTATATTTTAAGATATATGTATGTTTTGACAACACAATAAGTATACATACATATCTCTTAAACACAATTGAGTCCATATAAATAGATTTGCATTAAAGGCAAATGACTCAAGAGGTATACATGTATATCTTAAAGTTTGGCAAAATACACATATACATGAAATGAAAGCACATGATCATAAATCAAATCCAAAAGTGAATACAAGGTTAAAGATGTATGTATCATCAAAACTAAGCAATACAAGCACATTTCATAGGTTCAAATAAGCATTCAAGCACAAATACAAATAGGATTATTTGTGGCCCACAAAATGTTCAAGTATAACTCCTAGTGTTGATAAAACTAACATTTATAAACTAATACTCAATACATGAAGCAACAAATAAATTTTGAGAAAAATAGAATCATGTGTAAATCTCAAAAACTATTTGAAGAATAAATAACTAGTATAAATTGTTTTTGAGAAAACTAGTTAAAGATCCTTCAAATATATCAAATCTTATGTTTTTCATAAACATAACTAGATATACAAAAATTTAAGCACTCATGGTCTATAAGGCTCAAAAGATTTTAACAAAAGTGTGAGTGTTAAACAATCATGTAAATAGTATTTTTATGAAAATAGTCAATGAAGCTCAAAAAGATCATAAGTCACGAAAAATCATTTTTCATCAAATCAACAAACTTCTAGATATATGTATGATTTATCCAATTCTAACAATATGCATACATATCTCAAATAAAAGAGTCTATTAAATGTATTTGCATGAAAGCAAGAGACTCACGGGTATAAATGTATATTTATTATATTTGAATTAAAATATATATACATGAAGTAAAGCATAAAAATTGGCAAAGCATGTATAAATGAGAATCATCAAAACTAGTCTATACATATGCATATAGTGGATACAAATGAGCACGGAGTTCAATTTTATATGAATCAATTGTAGTTCACTATTCATATATGTATAAATGCAAGTTTGACCCATTCTACATCTAAGCATGTAAATACCACATGAAGCACATTAAATCATAAAACATGAACATGCTATGAATATTATGAATGAACAAGTATGAACATAAAAAGTAGGAGTTTAGATAGTGTTACCAACTCCAAAGCTCCAAATATGGTGGTTGTCCCACCAAAGCTCCTTGATAGTGATGCATCCCAAAAGTATGTCCATCATGTCCAAGTGCATCCACTACCAAGGCACCAATCCTCTCACGTCTTGTGAGAGCCCTCACCTACATCAAAAGCAAAAGGTGGAGGTTTTGGTACCCATATTTTCTTGGGTCCTTTGGGGTTAGACTTGTAAGGAACCCAAAATCTTTTATAATTAGCAAAATTTAGAGAATTAATATTATCATAACAAAACTTTGCTAAATGGCCTTTGCGGTCACAATGTGTACATATGTACACCTTAGTATGCTTATGAGTGGGTGTATGATCATGGTGTGCAACATAAGCATGTGAATGTGCATGAACATGTGGAACTTGTTTCTTTTGAAACAAAGATTCCAATCTAGTATGATTGAATGCACATGAGCTCAAATTAGAGCTCAAATTATCTATTTTATTTTTCAACATATTTATCTCATTGGTGGTGGCATGTAAAGCATGATGAGATATATGGTCATTTTTCTTTTTCTTTTGAGACACAAAATCCTTTTCTTTTTCAACAAATTTTCTTTTCAAAGTAATATTTTCTTGAAAAATATCTTCCTTTTGTTTTTTCACCAAATCAATCTTATTTTTCAAATAGTGTTCCCTTCACATAAATCATTCAATTTAGCAATCAAGGAAACATTCTCATTTTTCAAATCTTTATTCTCTTTTTCTAAGCATGCCATTTTATTTTCTAAAGAATCTTTTTCATTAAGCATGGCATCAAAATTCTTTTTCAAATTGTTATTTTCTTTTTCTAAACATGCAATGTTAGATTTAAATGAATCTTGTTCTATATGCATGCAAGCAATGTTCTTTTTCAAATTTTTATTTTCTTTCTTAAGCATGTCATATTTTTCAAGAATTGTTTGGCAAAATGAAGTGAGCTCATCATATGACATGTCCTCATCATCGGATTCGGAGTTTACCTCAAGGGGTTATCCCCTTGGACCATATAGCATACGTTGGAGATGTCGCTTCCAACGTCCGAATCGCTCCCCGCATAGTATAGATCCTTTTCGCCAATGGAGGTGAGGGTGTTCCATACTACAAAAGCCGAATAAATGTTAGCAACTCTAGATAAATAAACATCATCTAGGGTAGACTTTAAAGCATTAAGGGCTTTTGAGTTAGCCTCAAGATTCTTACCATCTAAAGAATAAGCATTATTAGTAGTGGCAAGATATACATGAAAACCTAAGGCTTTGAGGTACAATGACATCTTAACCTTCCAAATTGGGATGTTAAGAATGTCAAAGGTGGGTGGTGACATGAAGTCCATGGTGTGTGTACAAATATTGTGATTAGCCTACAAATGAGGATCTTTAACTCTTAGGTTGTTAGACCCAATATCAAGAGCACTAGCTCTGATACCAATTGTAAGTTCACCTAGAGGGGGGGTGAATAGGTGATGGCTAATCTAATGGTCACTTAATGCCTAACAATGCGGAAGCTAAAACAATTATGACCTAATTAAATCTTATTACACTAAACACTATGTATAACACAAGAGTGTAACCGAATTCCCTTTACAAGGCTCTGGACTAAACCCCTCTTGATTCCCCTTGAATGGGTTGAGGTGCCGCGTTGGCTCTCTTGGTTGAATACAAGTGTTAGCAACAATCCCACGCAAGTATATAACAATTAAGCACAAGGTATATCAAGCATGTAAATGTAAAGACAATATAAGCTATGCAAGATATAAAGGAGATAGAGAGAGAGAGATGGCAATCGCAAACACAAGGGTATGTTTCGAGGTTCGAGCACACTTGCTCTACATCCCCGCCTTCGACACACGAAGGATTTCCACTATGCAAGATCCCAATGGATCTCTCCTCGGTGCCGCAACACCTACAAGCCCTCGGACTCCCTAGTACCGTACACACGCAAGCTCACTAGCTCGCCGAGGCCGCACCTCAAATCACCGAGTTCACACAAGAACTCTAAACCACCACGAGCACACTTGCCCGTCTCCTCAAAGTACAAAGAACAAGTCTTTTGGTGATCACAATACTTTGATCACCTAAAAACTATCTCACAAGAATACTCCTATAGGATGAATAGATCAATGGATGCTCAAGTGTTTGTGTGAGAAATCAAGGATGAAAGCTATGGTGAAAAACTCAAGAAATCACTTTTAACACTCTTATAAAATCTTCCCTTTTGATTGGAAGTATTAGCACTCTATTTTGTGGAGAAAAACTCTTCTGAAAGAATGGGAAAAACTGGCTCTAAGAGTCTCTAAAATCTTGGCTTCAAACAATGACAAAAACCCCAATTTATAGGCTGCCAGAAAACTAGCCGTTGGGATCTGTCAGTACTGCCGGTCGACCGGTCCGGTCGACCGCCAACGGTCAAAAATCCGACCGTTGGAGCCTCCGGTCGACCGAGCAACTGGAGGAGAGTTGAACTCTCTGTCGGTCGACCCGTGCGGTCGGCCGGGATTTCCAGAGAGCAGAGCTCTCTGGAGCGGTCGGCCGGCACGGTCGGCCGTTCACCAGTGCACAAAGGCGTGCACGTCTGTGCACGTCGGTCGACCGGGCCGGTCGACCGACTTCAGGATTAGTCGACTATAAATGATTGTAAGTCGACTTATCCGAAGCCTGAAACAGTTTTCTGGGATTAAAAAGTTTGTCTTTTTGGCTCTAATAAAATCCCATAAAATACTTAAAAATCTACAAAAATAGTTTAACCAATATACTTTGATATACAAACATGCTTGCACAAAATCAAGGCATGTTATAAAAGATTGGACTATTTTTGTAACTTGGAAATATTTGGCTCATGATAAAAAAACTGTTTTTTTTTCAAAACAATATTTTTCCAAAAACATGTTTTTCCAAATCTTCATCAAATACAAAAACAAGATATACTTTTAAAGCATAGTGTGTATGGATATGATCCACTACACAATCAAGATGAAATATCTATGTTTTTGACATTAAGCTCTAAATAAGGTTTTGGTTGAAACATATAACTTTGAATACCAAAAACCAAAACTATGTTTTTCCAAAAAGAAAGTCTTTTCTAAATCTAAAAATTCTTTTATGAAAAGACAAGTAAATCAAGAGTGTGTGTGTGATATGTACTTGAGCAATCCACCACTATTCTATCCTTTACATTTTTAACTAAAACAAAAACAAAATCTTATACCTAGACACAAGTCTTCATCTTCTTGAAGTCTTCACTTGAAAGCTTCTCATCTTCTTGACTTGGTCCATGCTTGATCCAAAAACTCCTTGGATCACACCGTGCTAGCTCCAAATCTTGACATTTTATCCTTTGTTGAGCTATGCACCTACTAAGATCTTGATAATGAATCTGTCACTAATTAAACACAAGATCATTAGTAATCATAACTTCATGAATTGATCATCATCAAAACTAGGGTGATAGGCCTTTGGGCCAACAATCTTGTGGTGAAATGAGCTTTTGACTTGCCTCTTACAATCTTCACAAGTCAAGTCTTTTGGGATTCTAAGTTTGAGTAACCCTCTTATCAAAGACTTCCTGTAAGGCTTTTCAATAAGTTCCAAGTTTGCACACCCGAGTCTCTTGTGGTAAAGTCATGCTTCTTGATCTAAAGCACTCAAATACTCAATATTTTGATTAGTGAGATTATTATGCTCAATAGTATAAACATTTATATTTATACTAGCTTCAAAGACTAGTTTACTATCGTTATTAGTAATCAAACATTTAGTATGTTTAAAAGTAAGATTCACACAATTGACTCACACTAAAAAGATTAGCTTTTAAACCATCAACAGATAAAACATCTTGTAAGACAATAAATGGAGATTTACTGATATTACCAATATTAATGATCTTACCAACTCCATCATCTTCAAAGGTGTTCGTCTTACCTTGTGTCCTTGATAGTGATGCAATTAAATGTGAATTTTTCATCTTACACTATGAGAGGTCGCTATCAAGGTACAATCTCCCTCTATGTCTTGAAAGAGCACACAACTACATCACAAGAAATAGGTATGTCTTTTGGTACCCATACTTTTTTTGGGTCCTTGGGAGTTAGTAGCATGCTTTGGAACCCACATAAAATGAGAATAAATATAGAAATCATTTCTAATATCACAAAAAGTGTTAATATGCCCATGTTGTATATAATATGTGCAAATAACATTTGATCTATACCTATTTGTTGCAACTATCATATCTATCATGCTTCTTACAGTGTGTGTATTCATGATTGTGATACTTAGCATGTTTCTAGCGCCATGAGTGAATGAATTAATAGATTTCACGTGAGTATGAGATGTAGATGCATGTGGTGTATTTAATTTAACATGCACTTCATTCACTTTCACTTTGAATGAACTATTCTCTTCTTCTAATTTCTCAAGAACTCTCTTGAGAGTCAAGCGCAATGTACATCTGTGAGCTCGAGCAACTCATCCATTTTAGAGTTACAATATGCATGCTCTTTCTTGAAACTAAACTATCTCTTACTCAATTTCTTGAAATCTTTTTCCCAATTCAATATAAGAATCTTCAAGTTCATCTAAAGTAAAAGGATCTTCGGAATTGAAAACTACCATATTTTCATGAGCCATGAAATATATTTTGTTTCTATTCACTATTTCGAGATTGGAGATTTCGTGTTGCTCTTCATCGGAGTCACTTGGCTCGGATTCCTCCCATCCAACATATAAAATCTTCTTCATTTTCATCTTCTTGAACTTGTCTTTGAGCAAGGGGCAATCTTTCTTTCCCGATTTAAGTTGTCTTCTTGTAAGAACCAACATCCTCATATCATCGACTTGAGATTCACTTTCTTCGAATGATGAGGAATCACGAGTGTCTTTAAATGCTAATCCCTTTCTTCTTGCATTTAAGGCTTTAACTTTCTCGCTTTGCCGTTGAGCCTTCAACTTGACTTCGGCATTCTTCAAAATTCTAATATGATGTAGGAGATCAAAGAACTAGACAAGACAAATAACATGCCAAAATAACTTAACCTGTCGATAGCTCTTTTTTTTTACTGTCGACAGGCTTTTCTTGATAGTAAGGGTCTATCAGTTTTGCCCTTGGCTATCAACATCACCCTTCAGCTGTCGATATCCCTATTACGTAACAGAGTATCTGAGTTTGCTTAGAATTTTGTTTTGAGTTTCAAATTTGGATTCCAATAGATTTTACACTCTTTATTTTGAACTTTCTTTTCTTTATTTTGAATTTAGTTTTCATAGATAGAATAGGACTTATTGTAAGTGTTAGCCCAAGGTTACAATCACCCGTCTTTAGTGTGTTTTGATGATTACAAAACATATTAGTTATTTGTACTAATATTATTTGTTGTTTAAGTGTGTTTCAGGTTTTCTATCTTGTATAGGTGTTTTCTTCCCTAAAGGAAGGTGACTTGGACTCAAGATAACTCAAATTGGGCTCAAGATGCAAAATTGAAGATCAAGTGGAGAAAGCCCCTCTTGAAGCCTTGAAGTCCTTAGAACATTGTAAGAATAGAATGTTAAAGTTTGAGTATATGATATTTGGCTCTAGGATACACACACACATTTTCCTTTACAAAATTCTATGTTTTAAAAATGTTTGTTTCTAAGTTTTATGCCTAGGTTTATATATACATGTATCCAAACTTGTTACAAATTGAATATCTTGTTTAAAACATGTGTATAGACTATTTTTGCATAATACTTAGTTATAAGTATCTCAAAATATTTTTTTCACAAAAATTTCCAACTCCAAATCCTGCCAGTTTTCCCTGTTTCAGGTTGACCGGCGACCGCCCAGTCGACCGGCGCCTGTGTCAGGACGTGCACGTTTGTGCACGTCTGTCGGTCGACCGGCCCGGTCGACCGACTGAAAGCAGGCCACTCTCGGTTTGTTTGGGTCGACCGGACGGTCGACCGCCAGAAGGAAACTGTGTTTCCTCAAAGTGGACGGTCGACCGGACAGTCGACCGGAGCCCAACGGCTCTTTGCCAGCAAGGCGACGGTCGACGGCCCGGTCGACCGCCAAGCCTGCTGTAGCCTAACGGCTCTTTCCTCTTTGGGCAAGTCTGAAAATCTGTTTTCTTTTTCTTCTTTAACAGAGTTTTAGAGAGTTGTTGGAGGCCTTTTGCAGGTCAAATTAGGTGTAAAGAAAAGAGTTTTAACCTATTCTCTCCATATAAATAGAGGGCAATAGGTCTTTGTTATTCACTTAGAAAAATCCTCAAGTTTCCATTGTTTTCAAGAGAAAGAGAAAAATTGTTTAAAGCCTTCATTTCCAACTCTTTTAAAGTTTGTTTTTCAGTTGTGTTTGATTGCTAATATCACTCTACAACTGAAGTTTTCTCACCACACTTCATAGAGCCAAAAGTCCTTTACTCATGCTATAGAGAAGTTGTAAAAAGAGTGAGAGTGTTGTAAAAGAGTTTGAGAAAGAGTTTTGTGATCTTGTGGAGATCACTATTGTTCTTGTGATCCTTATTCTTGTGGAGACAACTCCTAGGTGGAGTTCTTTGTAAGTTGTGAAGCTAAGGGCTTGGGGTCTTCGGTAGACCAAACTTGTAAGGCATCCTCGGTGGATAGTGGAAACCCTTCACGGAGGTGAAGGCGGGGACTAGAGCGGTGACTCGAACCTCGAAACAAATCAATTGTGTTTGCGATTGCCTTGCGTTATTCTTGCTTACTATTTCTCTTGCTTTATATTGTCTTCAATTATTTGCTTGAGAACTAACCCTTTTCTTTGTGCAATCTTCTCTTGTTTAGTTTACTTGTGTTGTTGATTGTGTGTATTTCATCATAGCATTTCATTCTTTACTTGTTCGATCATATCTCATACAACACGGTTGCATTACGCACCTCTAACCCATTTTTAAGGGGAATTGGGAGGAAGGAGTTCAGAACCTCTCACGGGGTATTCGGCTCTTAGTCGTGTTTTGAGAGATCGTTGCATCACTCATTCAATTAAGTTTAAAAAGATCATTAGATTAGCAATTACACCTATTCACCCCCCCTCTAGGTGTATTTCAATTGTATCAGAGCTTGAACTCTAGGATTTGGCTTAACAACCTTAGAGAGATCCTCACATTGCTAATCATTTCATTCATACTCATTTAGTAAACATGGCCGATGGTATCAAGACACCCCCTAAGTTTGATGGACTTAACTTTCCCATATGGAAGGTTAAGATGACCGTGTTCTTGCAATCTCTAGGTAGCCGAGTTGCAAAGGCCGTGACCAAATCTTTTACCACACCCACCGGTGATGAATCTACTTGGTCCGAAATTGAGACCAAGGAGTTTGATGCCAATGCTAGGGCTCATTATGCACTCCTACAAGCCCTCAATGATGATGACATAGCTAGAGTCATCCATTGCAAATCCGCATACGAGATTTGGACCCATTTGTTAGTCACACATGAGGGGACATCACAAGTGAAGAGGGACAAGATAGACCTTCTTCGGTCCCAATATGAAAATTTTAGCATGCAAGAGAATGAAACTATAGATGATATGGTTACAAAATTTACCAAGATTACTAATGGACTTTCTTCTCTAGGTGAGGACATCAACAATGATCAAAGAGTAAGAAAGATCATCCGGGCTCTTCCTCCTTCATGGGAAGTCAAGGCTACAACCTTGAAGGAACTCAACGACAAGGATGAGATAGAGCTAATTGGTCTCATTGGGAATCTAAAAACCCATGAGATGGAAAGGAAAGCAAGAGAGGAGATGGCTCCCTCCAAGAAGAAGACCATAGCTTTCAAAAGTCAAGCTACTCACTCCGACGAAGATGATGAAGAAGAAGATGACGAAGAGCTCTCACTTCTTGTCAAGAATGTCCGGAGGATGTACAACAAGGCGAAATTCCAAGGTAGAAGGAGATGGCAAGGAGGCAAAGAAGAAAGAAAGATCATATGCTTCAATTGCCAAAAGCCGGGACACATTGTAGCGGAGTGTCCGGATAAAGTGAAACCTTCCACATCCAAGAAGCCCTACAAGAAGAAAGCTATGAAGGCAACATGGGATTCCGAAAGCGAATCCGAGGAGGATATCGACACCGCCAACATGTGCTTCATGGCTAATGAAAGCACTAGCAAGGTAACCCCTTCCACTTCTTTTGATGAAGATTTTTCTATGGATGAACTAGGAGAAGCATTTGTAGAACTTTCTCATAATTATGATTTCTTAAAGAAAAAATATTTAAAAATGAAAAAGGAAAATGAATCTCTTAGTCTTCAAGTTGTAAATCTTTCTAAAGATAATAATGACTTGCATTCTACTTTAGTTTCCACTAAAAATGAATTTGATAATTATAAGACTTCTTGTAAAGGCAAGTCCCCATTTGTTGATGCTAATGAGATTACCATGCTTAAGGAAAGAATAGATTCTTTAGGTATTGTTTTGAAAAAGTGTAGTGAGTTTGATAAAAGAAGATAGAGGCAATGTTTCCTAAGAAACATGCCCCTAAAAAAAATGTTCACCATGCTCATACTCATGTACATACCACACAACCTTTACATCGTGGCAAACCCCCAAAGCATGCTCACACTTCACACACACATGCTCACACTCCACACACACATCATGCATTCATGTATGGTAGAGTGTTCTCATGTTCACATTGTGGGCGGAAAGGGCACTTAGCCAATTTTTGCTATGATAGACTAAGTGCATCTCATCATAATGTTTGGGTTCGAAACACTAACTTTCAAGGACCCAAGAAAGTTTGGGTACCAAAGTCAACAACTTTGTTAAATGATATAGGTACCTTCCAAAGCCCAACGACGTAGAGGATTGTGGTATCTTGATAGTGGTTGCTCAAGGCACATGACTTGGGACATCAACAACTTTGCAACCCTATCAAGATACCATGAAGGTGGCACCGTCACCTTCAGAGATGACGCCAAGGGTAAAATCATCGGTATTGGTAATGTAAAACTTGGCACATCCCCTTTAATTGAGAATGTAGTTTTAGTTGATGGACTCAAGCATAATCTCTTGAGTGTTAGTCAATTATATGATAAAAGGTTTTGATGTAGTTTTTGATAATGTTGTTTGTAAAGTAATTGATAGAATTTCTAATGCTTGTGTGTTTTCCGGTTTTCATGAAAGTAATGTTTATATGATAGATATGTTAAATATGTCTTGTAATATAACATGTTTAAAAGCCCTCGATGACGACTCTTGGTTGTGGTATAGAAGATTAGGCCACATTTCTTTTGACCATATATCTAGGCTTAACACAAAGGAAATGGTGAAAGGTATTCCTTGTTTGAATTTTGAAAAGGACCGAGTTTGTGACGCATGTCAATTTGGGAAACAAACTAAGTCTTCTTTCAAGTCAATTAAGGATATCATGACATCACGTCCTTTGGAGTTGATCCACATGGATTTATTTGGCCCAACACAAACCAAAAGTCTAAGTGGAGTAGATTTGCTTATGTTTTAGTAGATGATTTTTCACGTTTTACTTGAGTTTTCTTTCTTGAGCATAAAAATCAAGCATTTTCGTATTTCCAAACGTTTAAGAAAAGAGTTGAAAAAGAAAAGGATGTTTCGATTTTAAGAATAAGAAGTGATAGAGGAGGTGAATTCATTAACCAACCCTTTACCACTTTTTGTGAAGAACATGAAATAAAGCATGAACTATCTTGTCCTAGAACTCCACAACAAAATGGAGTAGTTGAACGGAAAAATCGAACTTTGCAAGAGATGGCTAGGACAATGCTTAGTGAATATGGTCTACCACATTATTTGTGGGCCGAGGCCGTTAATACATCATGCTATATATCAAATCGTGTTTTCTTGTGTAAAAATACTACAAAAACCTCTTTTGAAATGTACTTTTCTAGAAAACCAAATGTTTCATATTTCAAGGTTTTGGATGCAAATGTTTTGTTTTAAATACAAAAGATAATTTAGGAAAATTTGATCCTAAATCTTATGAGGCTATATTTGTGGGTTATTCTAGTACTAGTAAGGCTTATAGAGTTTTCAATAGGTCATCATTGACTATTGAAGAATCTATACATGTTAAGTTTGAGGAATCTAACTTGTTTGTTAAGAATGTTGTAGAAATAGATGCTTTGCATGAAGGCTTGGAGAAAGTGACCTTGGAGGATACACCTACTATGGGAGACAAGCCAAAGGATGATGAAGGAAGTGAAGCTAAAATACAAGAGGCTCAAGGAAATGAAGATCAAACAAATGGAGAAGAGCCCACTCAACAACTTCCAAAGGATTGGAGATACAATCCATATCATCCCAAGGACCTCGTCATAGGTGAAGTATCAAAAGGGGTAACAACTCGCTCTAAACTTCATGACTATTGTGGACATTATGCATTTATTTCTCATGTTGAACCCAAGAACGTCCTCGAAGCCGAGGCCGATTCATATTGGTTGCTAGCTATGCAAGAGGAACTCAATCAATTTGAGCGCAACCAAGTTTGGCACCTTGTTCCTAGGCCCCACGATAGACCAACAATTGGTACTAAGTGGATCTTTAAGAACAAGTTGGATGAATCGGGTAACGTTGTTAGGAATAAAGCTAGGTTAGTTGCCCAAGGTTACACTCAAATCGAAGGAATCGATTTTGAAGAAACCTTTGCACCCGTAGCACGGCTTGAAGCCATACGGATGACACTAGCATTTGCCTCATATAAAGATTTTAAATTGTTTCAAATGGATGTTAAAAGTGCTTTTCTAAATGGTTTTATTGAAGAGGAAGTGTATGTTGAACAACCCCCCGGGTTTGTTGATCCTACACATCCGGATTTTGTTTTTAAATTAGATAAAGCTCTTTATGGTTTAAAAACAAGCCCTAGGGCTTGGTATGAAAGACTTTCCTCATTTTTGATTTCAAATGGTTTTAAGAAAAGTAAAATTGATACAACCTTGTTTACAAAACATGTAGAAAAGGATATTCTTATTGTGCAAATTTATTTGATGACATTATTTTTGGTTCTACTAATGAATCTCTTTGCCAAGCTTTTGAGTCATGCATGAAGGATGAATTCGAAATGTCTATGATGGGGGAGCTCAACTATTTCCTTGGACTCCAAATCAAGCAAAAGAAGGATGGGATCTTCATCAATCAAGCCAAGTACACAAAGGAACTAATCAAAAGGTTTGGGCTTGAAGAATCTAAAGTAAGCAAAACTCCCATGGCAACAACTACAAAGCTTGACAAGGATGAACAAGGTAAAAGTGTAGACATTAAATTATATCGTAGCATGATAGGTAGCTTGCTTTATTTAACGGCTAGTAGGCCGGATATTATGTTTTCCGTTTGTCTTTGTGCACGTTTTCAATCTTGTCCTAAAGAGTCTCACATCATTGCGGTTAAACACATAATTAGATACCTTAAGGGCACTATTGAAATGGTTTGTGGTATCCGAAAACCGGCCAATTTACAATGACGAGTTTTTCGGATGCCGACTATGCGAGTTGTAGGGTAGATGGAAGAGCACAAGTGGAACATGTCAATTCTTAGGTAATTGTCTTGTATCTTGGTCTTCCAAAAAGCAAAATTCGGTAGCCCTTTCAACCGCCGAGGCGGAGTATGTTGCGACCGGAGCTTGTTGTGCACAAGTTCTTTGGATGAAACATACTCTCCTTGACTATGATTTACACTTTGATCATGTTAAATTATTTTGTGATAATACTAGCACTATTCACATGACAAAGAATGCAAATCAACATAGTAAAACCAAACACATTGACATTAGGTATCACTTTCTTAGAGATCATTATGAGAAAGGTGATATTGATATTGATTATGTTTCTACCGATTTTCAACTTGCCGATATTTTTACTAAACCTTTAGATTATGCTAGATTTTCATTTATTTGTGGTGAGTTGAATGTTTGCATGATAGATTCTTAAAAATATTTCTATTTTGGTGTTTTGTTCATTTTGATTTTAACCCTTTTTGATGTATGACAAAGGGGGAGAAAAAGAAATAAGTCTGCTTATAGTTTGAGTTTTGAGTTTTGGGGAGAAAAAGATTAAAACTATAAGTTTAAGAGAAAAAGTATAAGTTTAATTGGTATATAAGATTAAGTTTGATTTCAATTGGTATTTAAGTTTTTGACAAAAATATTGTGTTTTCAATGCTTCATGTATCTCACTCATAGTTATTTTTTACATAGCATTGTTTGAGGGGGAGCTTTCCAAGCTCTTCTTCCTTTATTTGTTTAAATAACTTATATGTTTTGTCATCATCAAAAGGGGGAGATTGTTGGCCCAAGGTTACAATCACCCGTCTTTAGTGTGTTTTGATGATTACAAAACATATTAGTTATTTGTACTAATATTATTTGTTGTTTAAGTGTGTTTCAGGTTTTCTATCTTGCATAGGTGTTTTCTTCCCTAAAAGAAGGTGACTTGGACTCAAGATAACTCAAATTGGGCTCAAGATGCAAAATTGAAGATCAAGTGGAGAAAGCCCCTCTTGAAGCTTGAAGTCCTTAGAACATTGTAAGAATAGAATATTAAAGTTTGAGTATATGATATTTGGCTCTAGGATACACACACACATTTTTCCTTTACAAAATTCTATGTTTTAAAAATGTTTGTTTCTAAGTTTTATGCCTAGGTTTATATATACATGTATCCAAACTTGTTACAAATTGAATATCTTGTTTAAAACATGTGTATAGACTATTTTTGCATAATACTTAGTTATAAGTATCTCAAAATATTTTTTCACAAAAATTTCCAACTCCAAATCCTGTCAGTTTTTCCTGTTTCAGGTTGACCGGCCGACCGCTCGGTCGACCGGCGCCTGTGTCAGGACGTGCACGTTTGTGCACGTCTGTCGGTCGACCGGCCCGGTCGACCGACTGAAAGCAGGCCACTCTCGGTTTGTTTGGGTCGACCGAACGGTCGACCGCCAGAAGGAAACTGTGTTTCCTCAAAGTGGACGGTCGACCGGACAGTCGACCGGAGCCCAACGGCTCTTTGCCAGCAAGGCGACGGTCGACCGGCCCGGTCGACCGCCAAGCCTGCTGCAACCTAACGGCTCTTTCCTCTTTGGGCAAGTCTGAAAATCTGTTTTCTTTTTCTTCTTTAACAGAGTTTTAGAGAGTTGTTGGAGGCCTTTTGCAGGTCAAATTAGGTGTAAAGAAAAGAGTTTTAACCTATTCTCTCCATATAAATAGAGGGCAATAGGTCTTTGTTATTCACTTAGAAAAATCCTCAAGTTTCCATTGTTTTCAAGAGAAAGAGAAAAATTGTTTAAAGCCTTCATTTCCAACTCTTATAAAGTTTGTTTTTCAGTTGTGTTTGATTGCTAATATCACTCTACAACTGAAGTTTTCTCACCACACTTCATAGAGCCAAAAGTCCTTTACTCATACTATAGAGAAGTTGTAAAAAGAGTGAGAGTGTTGTAAAAGAGTTTGAGAAAGAGTTTTGTGATCTTGTGGAGATCACTATTGTTCTTGTGATCCTTATTCTTGTGGAGACAACTCCTAGGTGGAGTTCTTTGTAAGTTGTGAAGCTAAGGGCTTGGGGTCTTCGGTAGACCAAACTTGTAAGGCATCCTCGGTGGATAGTGGAAACCCTTCACGGAGGTGAAGGCGGGGACTAGAGCGGTGGCTCGAACCTCGAAACAAATCAATTGTGTTTGCGATTGCCTTGCGTTATTCTTGCTTACTATTTCTCTTGCTTTATATTGTCTTCAATTATTTGCTTGAGAACTAACCCTTTTCTTTGTGCAATCTTCTCTTGTTTAGTTTACTTGTGTTGTTGATTGTGTGTATTTCATCATAGCATTTCATTCTTTACTTGTTCGATCATATCTCATACAACACGGTTGCATTGCGCACCTCTAACCCATTTTTAAGGGGAATTGGGAGGAAGGAGTTCAGAACCTCTCACGGGGTATTCGGCTCTTAGTCGTGTTTTGAGAGATCGTTGCATCACTCATTCAATTAAGTTTAAAAAGATCATTAGATTAGCAATTACACCTATTCACCCCCCCTCTAGGTGTATTTCAGTAAGCCTATAAATAGGCTTTTTGTATTCTGTATTTTATCATTGAATTTTAGTTAATAAACTTTGAGTTTTCCTCTAAATTGCTCGTGGATTCGAGTTGTTATCTCTTTCTTGTGAATTCGAGTAAATCGCTCGTGGATTCGAGTGTCATGTTTGTGGATTCGAGCACAATTCTCACCTGAAGTCTTCAGGGTTCGTGGGCGCTAGAAGAGATCTAGTTGGCATCATTCATCTTCCCCGCTTCCTGCATCAATTGCTATGAGAGCTTCAGCAAACTTTCCAAAATAGCTGGAGACGACAATGAATCACCAAGCCTCTCCACTAGAGTAGGCGTCATTGAAAGAGACATCAGCAATATCAAGTCATCTTTGGACTATATAGCCCAAACCATCGAAAGGATATCTCTCCGGATCGATGATTGCAGTTTTTCCGATCGTACGTACTGAAGTGAATGTGGGTGTTCGTTAATTAATCTTCCCCCACCTCCAACCTTCATCAGGTAACCCTCATCCATAACCTCCATCGCAACAACTTTCGCTCCAACAACCACCATCACGACAACATCCACAACAACCATCACCACCCTCAAGACGTCCTCTACGAAATCTTCTGTACGAAGATCTTTCCAATGAGGAGGTGTTTCACAACCTCTTCTATCTAGAAGAAGACTCTAAAATGAGGCTTATGATGGAAGGATGGCCTACAGGTGAGGCCCACGCCGGATGGCCAATCCAAATCCCACTAGGAGTGAAGAATTTCCTTTTCCTAACTCAGATAGGAGAGAGACTACAGATGAAGTTCGAGAATCCTACAGTGAGAACCTTGATATTGAATCCTTCTTAAATTGGGTCTATGAAATTGAAAAGTTCTTTGACATAGCTTACATCTCGAGGAAAGCAAGTCAAGTTCGTGGCGTACAAGCTTAAATGAGGAGGAGGAGCATGGTAGGACCAATTACAAATCACAAGGAGGCGGCAAGGCAAACCCCGTGATAACATGGAGGCGCATGAAGCAACTCTTACAAGGCAGATTCCTTCCACTCGATTACCAATAGATTCTTTACAACCAATTTGAGCAATGCAGACATGGTACAAGAACTGTTGTGATATACACAGAGGAGTTCTATCGTCTTTCATCGCGGTGCGAACTATCAATGACGGAAGAGCAACAAACCGCGAAGTACATAAATGGGTTAAGGTATACCATCCAAGAGCGTGTAATCCTCCATGATGTGTTCTCTATTGATGAGGCCCATAACAAGGCCATGAAGATAGAGAGGCTACAAAGCAGAGCTCCACTTTTCAGGCATCAATTGTCAATCGAAGAGCTAGTAGAAGGCGACAGAGTTCAGTCGAGCTCCATGACGGCTGATCAACCACTAGTACAACCGATGATCAAGGCTTCTACGTTGACACCACCAACAACCCCCACAGTCGTCAAAAGCAAAGACAATCCTTACTCCAAGCACGAAATTGGCAAGTGTTACAGGTATGCGAACCTGGATACAAGTCCAATGAGTGCTCGAAGAGAAAATAAGTCAATATGGCCGACTATGAAGAAGAAGACAGTGTGCTAATAGAGATATAGTCAGAGGATTCTGATTTCATCGAAGAACATGGCGATCTCATCACTTATGTTATTCAGAAAGTGCTTTGCAGCCAGAAGATCTCTGACACCACGCAGAGACACCAAATCTTTTATTTAAGGTATTTGGTCAATGATAAGGTCTGCAATCTTATCATTGACAATGGAAGCTGCAAGAACATCGTCTCTAAAGTACTTCTGGATCACTTGAAAGTTAGAGATAAAGCCACACCATCACCCCTGCAACATTGGGTCGATCAAGAAAGGCTCAAGTATCATGATAACAGAACTATGTTATGTTTCTATTTCTATTGGAAAGTTTCGTCAAGATTTTGTTGCATGTTATGTTATCGACATGAATAAGTGCCATATTCTTTTAGGAAGACCGTGGCAACATGATGTTGACGCTACCCACAATGGAAGAGAGAATATATATGTGTGCACTTGGAAGAACAAAAGAATTGGCTTAAGATAAATTACACTAGCTACAAGATCTACAAAAAAAAAGGTGCTTTCACATGTATCCTGGCGCAATTAAAGTGATAAAAACTCGAGGGAGAGTTCTTTTGAAGAGGGATGGACTGATGTAGGAGACCAAAAAATAAGGGAAGACAAACAGCAGGCCAAAATAACTTGACCCGTCGACAACCCTTTTTTTGGACTATCAACAGGCTTTTCCTAAAAGTAAGACTTTGTCAGTTTTTCCTTGGCTGTCGATAGCATCCTTCAACTGTTGACAACACCCTTCAACTTTTAACAACCCTATTACATAACAGAGTATATGAGTTTGCTTAGGTTTTATTTTGGGTTCCAAATTTGAATTCTGATAGGTTTTACACTTTTTTTTTTTGAATTCAGTTTTTATAGATAGAATATGACTTATTGTAAGCCTATAAATAGGCTTTCTGTATTCTCTATTTTATCATCAAATTTTAATTAATAAACTTTGAATTTTGCTCCAATTTGCTCGTGGATTCGGGTTGTTATCTCTAGCTCATGGATTTGAGTAAATCGCTCGTGAATTTGGGGGTCAAGTTCATGGAGTCGATCATAATTCCTAATTGAAAGTCTTCTGGGTTCGTGGGCGCTAGAACGAGATCTAGTCAGGGTTGTTCGTCTCCCCCACATCCTGCATCATAATGAGCTCTTGGAATTTTTGACTGTTGATATCATGCACCATCTCAAGAGGATGGATGATAATATTCAATTCCTTAGGGAGAGACCTTAAGACATCTTGGCGTACATCACGTCCTCCCCAAAGTGCTTGAAGCTCATTTGCGATTCCCTTGAACCTATTGAATAGTTCATTAATAGCTCATTAGTTTTCATGAAAAACATCTCAAAATCTTTAACAAGCATATTAATTTTACTCTTCTTCACATGACTTGTACCCTCATGGGTAACTTCAAGGTAGTCCCACAAATCTTTTGCACAAGTTATATTCATAACCTTGAAGAACTCAGTTTGGGTCAAACCATTGATTAGAGTGCCAAAGCCTTTAGAATTGAGATTGGCAAATTTTAACTCTTTCTCATTCCATTCGAAAATTAGTTTGACTTTCTTAGCACCGTTAACCTCTTTTGTTAGGGACTCATATCCTTCTTCAATCATGTCATATGTTTTCCAATCTACAGATTGAATATGAATTCTCATACAAATCTTCTAATAAGCATAGTTTGTTCCATTGAACAAGAGTGGTCTAAGGTTTGAGCGTCTCTCCAATAGTCATCACTCTTATAGGTTGTCATGGATTAGTCTAGGATGTTAGTCATATACATTAAGTAACTAATGCTCTGATACCAATTGAAAATTAATGCCTAGAGGGGAGTGAACAGGGTTTGAATGAATCTAAAAACTAATACCCAATTTGATTGGATGAAACAATATAGTTAGCAATAAATAAATCAGTATCAAAGTAATAGAAATAAAGCAAGTAAAATAAAGAGGGAGAGTAAGAGAGATAAAGCAATAGAGAGTCGACAAGGGATTTGTTGTGCGCGCAGACAATCACAACAACGAACCAATAGAGAATCCCTAGATCTCCAGCACAATGCAATCACAAGAGAAAAAAACTCACAAATCACAAACACACAGTTTAACGAGGTCGGCCAACGTGCTTACGTCCTCGGGGCAATCAATGGAGAGGTTTTACTATTAGGAAGATGAATACAAGTTGCTCTAAGTCTCTTTGAATGCAAGAGAACTCAAGCAAATACAATTTTCGCAGAGATAGAAACCCTAGAAATTCTTTAGGCTTAAATACCTCATACAACGGATCAGCAGAAAAAACTCAGAACCCGCGTGTCGGTCGACCGGGACGGTCGACCGACCTCCCAATTCTCCAATACCGGTCGACCGGGCCGGTCGACCGTACAAACCCGAGAGTTGGGGTTTGTCAGTCAAGGGCTTCCGGTCGACCGGGCCGGTCGACCGAACAAACCTGAGAGTTGGGGTTTGTCAGTCAGAGCCCTTCGGTCGACCGGGCCGGTCGACCGCTCCAACTCCTGTGCATGTTGTGCACGTCGGTCGACCGGACCGGTCGACCGACTTCTGTCTTTTTCTGCTGCTGCTGCTTTTTCCTGCCCGCTGTTCCTTTGCCTTTCGTCGTAGATTCCTTAGCAATCTTCAACAGCACCTGGCATGAATGCACCTCCTCTACTGTACTCTCTCCTCCAACAATTCTCCACCTCGGTGAAGATTTTCAAATCTGAGCCGAATTTTGACTCGATAGCGGCTGCACCAACCCTGTTGCCTACGTACCCCTTGCCCAAGGGATCAAGCCGTCCGTAGTTCACCCAAATGAGCTTCAGCAAGCTCATTTCACCTGAAGGACATGGAGCAAGTCTTTGCAGTGTGCAAACTTCACTCCCGTCACCACCTTTGTAAGCATATCGGCCGGATTCTCCGAAGTGTGAACTTTCAACAAGTCAATGTCACCTTCTTCTAGAATCTCCCGTACAAAATGATACCTGACATCAATATGCTTCGTCCTTGCATGATAGACCTGGTTCCTTGCCAAGTAGATGGCACTCATGCTGTCACAGTTTATCTTCAAAATATCCTGTTCCACGCCCAGATCATCAAGTAATCCCTGAAGCCATATTGCCTCCTTCATGGCCTCTGTCAAAGCCATATATTCAGCCTCTGTGGTCGACAACGCGACGGTAGACTGAAGTGTGGAGCGCCAACTCACCGGTGCCTGTGAGAATGTGAAGACATATCCCGTCGTCGACCGGCGTTTGTCAAGATCACCTGCATAGTCTGAATCCACATAACCTATGCATTCCTGCTTTCCGGTGTTGTCCTTCTCAAATACCAGGCCTACATCAACAGTTCCCTTGATGTACCTCAGAATCCATTTCACGGCTTCCCAATGACCTGTCCAGGATCATGCATGTATCGACTCACCATGGAGACTGCCTGTGAAATATCTGGCCTCGTACATACCATCGCATACATCAAGCTACCCACAGCATTGGCATATAGAACATGAGACATATGCTCAAGCTCTTGAACACTCCTTGGAGACATCTTCGCTGACAACTTGAAGTGCGGCGCCATTGGTGTACTAACAGTCTTAGTATCTTTCCCGATATTAACCTCTGCAGTACCTTCTCCAGATAGCCCTTCTGAGTCAAGTTTATCCTGCCAGCATCCCTGTTCCTTGTGATCTCCATGCCCAATACTTTTCTTGCTTCCCCCAGGTCCTTCATCTCGAACTCGGACGATAACGTCTTCTTCAGAGAATCAATAGCAGATCTTGACCTAGAAGCAATCAGCATATCATCTACATAGAGAAGTAGATAGATATACTCCCCTGATGGTAACTTGTTGTAGTACACACATGGATCGAAGTGGCTTCGTGTGTACTTCTTCTTTCTAATGAAGCTGTCAAATCGCTTGTACCACTGTCTAGGAGACTGCTTCAAACCGTACAGCGATTTCTTCAGCTTACATACCAACTCTTCTTTTCCTGCAGCTTTGTAACCTGTGGGCTGAGTCATGTAAATCTCCTCCTCAAGATCGCCGTGGAGAAAGGCGGTCTTGACATCAAGTTGGTCAAGGTCCAACTCAATCTGCGCCACCAAAGCCAATAGAATCCGAATAGACGAGTGTTTCACTACCGGAGAGAACACCTCGTTGTAGTCGATTCCTTCTCTCTGTGCGTAGCCTTTAGCCACCAGCCTTGCCTTGTAACGCACTGTATCTTCCTGAAGAGATCCCTGCTTCTTAGCAAATACCCACTTGCACCCTATGGCCTTCTTCCCCTTTGGCAACTTGGTAAGTTCCCATGTGTTGTTCTTGTAAAGAGATTTCATCTCTTCATCCATGGCCCCTTTCCATAACTCAGCTTCTGAACTGATTTCAGCTTCCCTGAAAGTAGATGGAATAGCCTCTTCAACAACTGGAAGTGCATATGCAACAACCATATCGGTGGTGAGCCAACCAGGTTTCCTAGTATTCCTCTTTGGTCTTCCAACTGCAGTGAGATCTGGAACAATATCCATGACTTGCTCCTGATCCTCTTCAACAACTTCAGTATCTTCTTCTGCAACTTGATCCCCTCCCTGTGTCACTTCAGGAATGATCTTCACAGACACTGAATCCTCTAGAGATGGTGGATCTGCATCACTCTCCACCTGCTGCAATAGCTCCTTGGTCTTTCTGGTCTCCACCTGCTGAGAGACCGTAGGCTTCATCAACGAAGCCTCATCAAATGTGACATCCCTGCTGATTATGAACTTGTTGTCCTGTTGGTCCCAAATCTTGAACCCCTTGGTTCCTCGCTTGAAGCCAATGAACACCCCTTTCTTTGCTCTCGGATCCAACTTGTCTTCTTTGACATGGTAGTAGGCTGGACATCCGAAGGCCCGTAGCAAATCATAGTCCACAGCATCTTTTCCTGACCAAGCTTCCAGAGGAGTCTTCCCCCCTATTGCAGATGACGGCAACCTGTTCACAAGATGGCATGCATGCCCCAAAGCTTCAGCCCAAAACTTCTTTGGCAGTCCTGCATTTGACAACATGCACCGAGCCTTCTCTAGCAAAGTCCGGTTCATTCTTTCAGCCACCCCATTCTGTTGCGGAGTTTCCCTTACTGTGAAGTGTTTCTCTATGCCCTCATCTAGACATAGCTGTAGGAACGGATCTGACTTATATTCTCCTCCGTTGTCAGAACGGAGGACCTTGACTTTCCTTCCCGTGCTTCTCTCCTGATTAGCCTTCCACTTCACAAATAATTCTAGGACTTCACTTTTGTGTCGCATAGTGTACACCCAACATCGCCTAGAATAGTCATCAATGAACGACACAAAATAGTGGTTACCTCCAATTGATGCAGTCTTGGAAGGTCCCCATACATCCGTGTGAACATAATCAAGAATGCCTTCGGTGCAGTATGAAGCTGTACCAAACTTCACCTTCGTCTTCTTGCCGATGATGCAATGTTCACACAGATCCAGTTTGCAGGTCTCTGCACCCTTCAGCAGCCCTTTCCTCACAAGAGCTTGCATCGATTTCTCCCCTGCATGTCCCAGCCTCATGTGCCATAGCCGGGTTAGATCTTCCTTCTGACTGGTAGAAGCTGCCACCTGCCCTGTCACTGTACTACCCTTCAAGTAATACAAATTGTTCCGGCGGTCGGCCTTCAACACCACCATTGAGCCCTTTGTCATTTTAAGAACACCTTCTTTAATAGACACACTGAGCCCCAATGATTCCAAAGCACCCACAGAGATTAAGTTCCTCTTCAGCTGAGGTACATATCTCACTTCTTTCAGCTCCCTCACCATCCCATCAAACATCCTGATCGGAATAGTGCCTACACCCTCCATGATGCACGGATGATCATCGCCCATGACGACCGAACATCCCTCCAACTTCTCAAGACTGGTAAACCAATCTCGATTAGGGCATACATGATATGTAGCACCTGTGTCCAGGATCCACTCGTTATCCCCCGAGTAGCCTACGACGGGAGCGGTCACTGAAAAGGAGAACACCGAAGAATCTGAATCTGAACCATCTGCCTGTGATTTACCACTTGCAGCCTTTGTCACTCTTGCCAGATTTGCCTCAGACTTTGATTCCTTCTTCTTCCCCTTGTACTTTGGACAGTCAACCTTCCAGTGCCCAATCTCTTTGCAGAACATGCACTGATTTTTCTTAAGATCCCTGAAGCCCGACCTAGACTTCGATCTTCCTCTCACCTCCTTGCCTTTCCTCGATGAATTCCTGCCTCTTACTTCCAAAGCCTCCGCTGATGAACTAGACCGACCAGAATGTCTCTCATTCTTCCTTGTCTCATAACTCATCAGTGCTGACGACACTTCATCATAAACTAAGGTTTGCCTTCCATTAATGAATGTCATAGTGAATGTCTCATACTCCTCCGGTGGGAGTGAGTTCAGGAGAATGACTGACTTGTCTTCCTCACTTACAGTGACATCCACATTTAGCAAGTCTGTAAGAAGCTTCGTATATCGGTTGATGTGCTCGTTTACTGTGCTTCCCCTCTGCATCCTGAACTGATACAGCTTACTCTTAAGTTGCAACCTAGACTCCACACTCTTTGTCAGGTACTTCTTCTCAAGAGTATTCCACAGTTTCTTCGCTGACGTCTCATGTTGTACAAGATAATTGATGTCTTGTGACAAGCATGAACGTATCAAGCCACATGCCGACCTGTTCATCTTCGCCCACTCTTCCTCAGTGGTAGTGATCTTCTTTCTCTCCAGTAGGAGCGTGTCCTCGAGGTTCTGTGCATTCAGTGCATCCATAACCTCACACCTCCACATCCCGAAATTATTAGTTCCATTGAACTTAACAACTTTAATTCTTGAGTGATTCATTGTTTTAACGGAAGTAGTTTCTTCTGCCATTGAGGTCTTCTTTTGATTCTCTATTTATGCGGAAGAATAATCCAATTGAAAATAGATCTCTACTCAGATAAAAATGAGATTTTTACCTGCCTCTTGAAACCCTAGATCGAGTTTCTCACCGGATCTACTCCAAACACTGATTCAACAAGCCCTCCTTGCGTCCTCCTGAGATCGACACACGATCTCCTCGAACACCAATACCTCTGACCTGAGATCGACACACGATCTCCACCTGATCAGATCTGGAGCCCTTCGAATCCTCAGAGTCCCAAGCGTAGCCTGATGCTCTGATACCACTTGTTGTGCGCGCAGACAATCACAACAACGAACCAATAGAGAATCCCTAGATCTCCAGCACAATGCAATCACAAGAGAAAAAAACTCACAAATCACAAACACACAGTTTAACGAGGTTCGGCCAACGTGCCTACGTCCTCGGGGTAATCAATGGAGAGGTTTTACTATTAGGAAGATGAATACAAGTTGCTCTAAGTCTCTTTGAATGCAAGAGAACTCAAGCAAATACAATTTTCGCAGAGATAGAAACCCTAGAAATTCTTTAGGCTTAAATACCTCATACAACGGATCAGCAGAAAAAACCCAGAACCCGCGTGTCGGTCGACCGGGACGGTCGACCGACCTCCCAATTCTCCAATACCGGTCGACCGGCCGGTCGACCGTACAAACCCGAGAGTTGGGGTTTGTCAGTCAAGGGCTTCCGGTCGACCGGGCCGGTCGACCGAACAAACCCGAGAGTTGGGGTTTGTCAGTCAGAGCCCTTCGGTCGACCGGGCCGGTCGACCGCTCCAACTCCTGTGCATGTTGTGCACGTCGGTCGACCGGACCGGTCGACCAACTTCTGTCTTTTTCTGCTGCTGCTGCTTTTTCCTGCCCGCTGTTCCTTTGCCTTTCGTCGTAGATTCCTTAGCAATCTTCAACAGCACCTGGCATGAATGCACCTCCTCTACTGTACTCTCTCCTCCAACAGGATTTATAGTGGTTCGGCTGCCAATTGGCCTACTCCACTACCTAAAGACCTCTTCTCTAGAATTTCAGTCCATTCTTCAATTGGTTACTTTTTCAGGGTAGAAGCATAGGCCTTTACAACTGACTTTCCTTTTGGTAGAAGTCTAGACCTTTACACTTGCTTTCTTTGCAAGTAGAAGCCTTGATATTACTGACTTTTTTACGTATAGAAGTCTAAACTTTGCCAACGTCTTATGGGTTGAAGCCTAAATCTTGCACTAACCCACTTTCCAAGTGGTTGGATTTCCTTATATAATCTCACAAAATAAATTTGTTCTCTAACAAGATGAGAACCACTTTAGCATAAATAACAAAGAAAAATTACAACTTTGAGACTCTATTGGCAAAAATATCAAGATCAAATTTGACTTTGCACTATAGACTAGATGAATGAATGAACAAAATAAAAGCTTTAGATCTAAAATTTTTAAGTGCTTTGAAAATGATTGAGAGAGAAGTATATAAAGTATGAAAAAAATTTCTAAATCAAAAAGAACTTGAAAGCATGAGAATAGTACTCTTTGAATTTTTGAATAAAATGGAAAAAATAAGCTCTTCAAAATATTTGCTCAAAATCTCTTATTGAATGTGAAAGTTTTAATGTAAGAGTTGTTAATTGTTATAAAAAGAGTAAAACAAACTAGTATTTATAGGTAGGAGAAGATAAAGTTAGATGAAAAGTTCAGCCCAAAAATTGAAGTTCAAATCTTCTTACAATTTGAATTTGTGTATAACCGGTTGGCCGCCAGAAAGCTTCGATCGATCCTTTGTCACAAAGAGCAAAACCCAACTTTAAAAGCAACTCCCAACGATCGATACGTTTGCAATGAAAAATCGCAATGGTCAAAAAGTTATGTACCGTTGGTTTTACTTGACTTTTAACTAAATAAAAAATAGAAAAGTATTTTCAAAAGTTCTCTCACTTTTTCAAAATTTGTGAAAACAAGATCAACCCAGTGTTGATCATAAAGTTGGGGTGCAACTCTGGCATCAGTGGACAAAGCGAAGGATGAAGTGGTGGTCAATCTGTTGCGCGCCGAACAACAACCAAATAGAAGAAACCCTTGAATGCAGATGCAAAAGAACAATACTATCCACAGCAAATAGCACACAATCTCAGAGAAAGAGCACAAAACAAATTTAACAAGGTTCGGCCTTGTCGCCTACGTCCTCGGGGCAAGAGAAAGGGGATTTCGATTGATTTTTAGTAATCAATACAAGTTTTCAGATCTAATTATCAAGAGAGTTCACTCACTTTGTTATCCTCTCTCATATTAAACCCTAGAAATTCATTCAGCCCTTAAATATGCTTCAAATCAGCGCTTTCCCGAAGCAGCCCGACCCGACTGTCAGTCGACCGGTCGGTCGACCGACCATATGCACCGGTCGACCGGGCCGGTCGACCGTGCCTAACTGAGAGTTAGGCACTTTCAGTCGGTCGACCGGGCGGTCGACCGCTCTCGACCGGACCGGTGGACCGCTACTCCTGTGCATGCTGCTGTGCACGTTCGTGCACGACGGTCGACCGGGCGGTCGACCATTCTGCTGCTTCTGCCGACGGTCGATCGGACCGGTCGACCGTGCGCCTGCTCCTGCTGAATTTCTGAATTTGCCGAACTTTGAGCCGAACTTCCTCGACTTCCTCCCTCTTCCTACAATTCTCCACCTCGGTGAAGATTTCTTCAAATCATAGCCGAACTGACCATCGACCAGAAAGTGGCTGCACCAGTGTGGTTGCTTACGTACCCTGCCCAAGGGATCAAGCCATCCGTAGTTCATCCAAATGAGCTTCAACAAGCTCAAGCTACATGAAGGACGTGGAGTAAAGCCTTGCAATGTGCAAACTTGACTCCTGACACCACCTTGGTAAGCATGTCGGTGGGATTCTCCGATGTGTGAATCTTCAGCAACTCAATATCACCCTCATCTAGAATCTCCCGAACAAAATGGAACCTGACGTCGATGTGCTTCGTCCGTGCATGATAGACCTGGTTCTTGGCTAAGTAAATAGCACTCATACTGTCACAGTTGATCTTCAGCAGATCCTGTTCCACCCCCAAGTCATCAAGCAAGCCTTGAAGCCAAATTGCCTCCTTCATAGCCTCCGTCATGGCCATATACTCGGCCTCTGTGGTAGACAATGCGACGGTAGACTGTAGTGTGGAGCGCCAACTCACTGGTGCTTGAGAGAATGTAAAGACATACCCTGTTGTAGACCGGTGCTTATCAAGGTCACCAGCTGTAACGCCCCGATCCCGGTGATACGGGGACGTCACTGCGACGTATATACGTAGGTCAGAACTACCCTCCCGTATATACGCTAAGCATCAGTACAGACAAGAATCAGAGTACGGAAGCAAATGGTGCATTATACATTCCAACACATATATCCAATTACAGAATTATCACCAGATGTGATTACAATATTACAATAATATTATATCACTGATGCGCAAAAGCGGGAATACAAGAGATATACAATATATATGAACAGTATAAAAGGAAGCTCACATACACGTATACAAGGAAAGTACAAGCATGAATAGAAAAAGGGCACTCACGAGTTTGCTAAGGGAAAACTCGAGAGGCATACAGGGGGTCTGGAAGGATGTGGCTCTGGAGGTCGGCTGGGGATCCACGCTACCGCTGCGCTACTCTGAGCAGCCACAGGGAGAAGCCACGCTCCAAGCTCCATGACCTGGACATGAGAATCCAGGGGAGTCAGTGAAACTCCCCAGGCGAGTATGATACAAAGCCAGGTGGCGAGCCAGGAGGAACACAAGTGTCAAACTCAGAAGACAGGAGGGTTAGAACACAAATGAAATACATATATGGGCGGTCATAATACAATCATCAGAAAACCGGAAGTCCAAGGTAAAACTGATTTCATGCAAGGTGATTGTATACGCTTAGGTTACGGTCCCATGAGACTAATACATCGAAGGAATAATCCAAACAAGGAAACCCTCATCTATATACCTTTATCTCATGCCACAGAATATCCAAGCGTATAGAATCAGAGTTGCAAATCATATGAAAGTCAAACAGGAATACAAAACGGGAATCATGACATGCATAGCAAGTGCAACAGGAATCATAACAGGTAACTATTATTATTATTATTACTTGTCTTACTCATATATCTCGGTATGTGACCTGGTGTACGGCCAACCCACATACATCCATATATAAGCTAGCCAAGGTTGTTAACGGAAGCCGATGGAGAACTGATAGCCTTTCTTATAGTAGTTCCATACCCCTGGAACCGGTAGGTATAATCAGTAATATCATAACACTTTCGCCATTGTATATATATATATATGTATATATATATACTTTAATTCCGTCACTATAAGCAAGGTATCATTCCGGCATCCATCACTTCCTCCCATACCCGTACAAGTTGTCCTTTTTATAGCTTATTAATATGATTATCAGATTATGGGAATGAGTAGGATCATAACTGTAATCATAACGGTAATACATAACTGGAATCAGGTACTACACTCCCATTATCGTGATAATTATAAGAATCGGTGTACCATGCTTGGTGTTAAGAGATAGCATGATAAATGGTGATGTATATCAATTAACATGCATAACAATGGATTGATAATAAGTCTGGGTCAGTCATGACATAACACGATGGTCTTGCCAGATAGTGGCATGTCGGGTAGTCAGGTGATAACATACTGGGAGTCAGGTGATACCACACCAGATGTAAGGTGATATACGTGTGTTAAAAGAAAGCATGCAATTAACAAGTCTAAAGTAATGACATGACAAATGGTAATATAGAAGAAAGCCGGAATCCAACGACCACGAAGGGTCAGCCACGCATAACATACAAAGTAGTGAAAGACATATAAACATGAAATGAAAATGTGAGTTGAAATACTTATCGAACCGACGAAATAGGAAAACTCAAATGACAGCGAGAGCAAGCGAGATTACTCGCATACGAGAAAGTAGCGAGTGAGAATACTCGCCTAAACCTCAAAGCGCCGAAAGATCCGAAATCCACGAAATCCGGGGCACGCCATAAACTATGATATATATATGTAGAGTGAAGAGGAGAGAGAAGGAGAGAAGTGAAGATGATGTTAGTCAAGATACCACTGTCTTGGAGACTGCTTTAGTCCATACAGCGACTTCTTCAGCTTACACACCATTTCTTCCTTCCCTGCAGTCTTGAACCCTGTTGGCTGAGTCATGTAGATCTCTTCATCTAGATCGTCGTGGAGAAAGGCGGTCTTTACATCGAGTTGATCAAGGTCCAACTCGTACTGTGCCACCAACGCCAATAAGATACGAATTGACGAATGCTTTACAACAGGTGAGAATACCTCATTGTAGTCAATTCCTTCCTCTGAGCATAGCCTTTAGCTACCAATCTGGCCTTGTAGCGCACTGAAACTTCTTTGAGAGATCCCTGCTTCTTAGCATACACCCACTTACAGCCTATAGCCTTCTCCCCTTTGGGCAACCTAGTAAGTTCCCAAGTGTCGTTCTTGTAGAGAGACTTCATCTCTTCTTTCATGGCTTCTTTCCACATCCTAAACTCCGAACCGATTTCAGCTTCTCTGAAGGTGGACGGGATAGCCTCCTCAATGACCGAAAGTGCATACGCCACGACCATGTCTGTAGTGAGCCAACCTGGTCTCCTTGTGGTTCTCCTTGGTCTTCCAACTGTAGTAGAGTCAGGAACATCAGCCATAACCTGTTCTTGACCCTCTTCATCATCAGCATCTACCTCAACTGCTTGATCATCACCCTGTGTCACCCTAGGTATGATCCTCACCGATGCTGAACTTTCTAGAGATGGTGGATTTGCATCATTCTCCACCTGCTGCGATACCTCCTTGGTCTTACTAGTCTCCACCTGCTGAGAGACCTTAGGCTTCAGCATAGAAGCCTCATCAAAAGTGACATCCCTGCTGAGAAGAAACTTCTTGTCCGTTGGATCCCAAATTTTGAACCATTTGATTCCCCTCTTGAAACCGACGAACACACCTTTCTTTGCTCTTGGTTCTAACTTATCATCCTTGACATGATAATAGGCTGGACAACCAAACACCCTTAGAAAATCATAGTCAGCAGCTGTTTTTCTCGACCAAGCCTCGAGAGGAGTTTTTCCCCCTATTGCAGACGACGGCAACCTGTTCACAAGGTAGCATGCATACGCCAAAGCCTCAGCCCAGAAGTCCTTCGATAAACCGGCATTGGACAACATACACCGGACCTTCTCTAGCAACGTCTTATTCATCCTCTCTGCTACCCCATTCTGTTGCGGTGTCTCCCTCACTGTGAAGTGTCTCTCTATGCCCTCATCAAGACATAGCTGAAGGAAAGGATCAGACTTGTATTCTCCTCCATTATCTGAACAGAGGACCTTGATTTTCCTTCCCGTGCTTCTCTCCAAGTTCTTCTTCCACTTCACAAACAGTTCTAGGACTTCCCCTTTGTGTCTCATGGTATATACCCAGCAACGCCTAGAATAGTCATCAATAAACGACACAAAGTAATGGTTACCTCCAATTAATGCAGTCTTGGTAGGTCCCCAGACATCAGTGTGAACATAGTCAAGAATCCCCTCGGTGCAATGTGTTGCTGTGCCGAACTTCACCTTGGTCTTCTTCCCGATGATACAATGTTCACAGAATTCCATCTTGCAGGTTCCAGCACCCTTCAATAACCCTTGCCTTGCAAGAGTTTGCAGCGACTTTTCTCCTGCATGTCCCAGCCTCATGTGCCACAGCCTGGTTGAGTCTTCATCTGAACCGGTAGAAGCCGCCACTTGCCCTGTCACTGTACTACCCTTCAAGTAGTATAGATTGTTCCGGCGATCGGCCTTCAATACCACCATCGAGCCTTTGGTCATCTTCAGGACTTCTTCTTTAATTGACACCACAAGGCCCAATGACTCCAAAGCTCCAACAGAGATTAGGTTTCTCTTCAATTGAGGTACATACCTCACTTCCTTCAGTTCCCTCACCATCCCATCAAACATCCTGATTTGGATTGTACCTACACCCTCCATGATACATGGATGATCATCGCCCATAACGACTAAACACCCCTCCAGCTTCTCAAAGCCAGAAAACTAATCCCGATTAGGGCACACATGGTATGTAGCACCTGTATCCAGAATCCACTCATTTTCTCCTGAGTAGCTAACGATGGGAGTAGTTACTGAGAATGAGAAAACCGATGAGTCTGAGTCTGATCCACCTGCCTGTGAGTTATTGCTCTGAGTACTAACCACCTTTGCAAGATTTGCCTCAGTCTTCGACTTCTTCTTCTTCCCTTTGAACTTTGGACAGTCCACTTTCCAGTGCCCTAATTCTCTACAGAAGGCACACTGGTTCTTCTTCAGATCCTTAAAACCCGGCCTGGACTTCGATCTTCCTCTTTCATCTTTGCCCTTCCTAGATGAACCCCTGCCTCTTACTGCTAGCGTCTCTGCTGATGAGCTTGACTGAGAAGGTTGTCTCTCCTTTCTCCTCGTCTCATAATTTGCCAAAGCAGACGACACTTCATGATAGTCCAGAGTCTGTCTACCATTTATAAAGGTTAATGTGAATGTCTCATACTCTTCTGCAGGGAGAGAGTTCAAGAGGATTACCGCCTTGTCTTCCTCATCTATCTTGACATCCACATTGATCAAATCCGTAAGAAGCTTCGTGTAGCGATTTAGATGTTCATTCACAGAGCATCCCTTCTTCATCTGAAACCCGTACAGCTTGCTCTTCAGCTGCAATCGCGATTCTATACTCTTGGTCAGATATTTCCTTTCAAGGATCTCCCACGACTGCTTCGCAGATGTCTCGTGTAACACAAGATATTTGATGTCTTGTGTTAGACATGATCTAATCAAGCCACACGCAGATCGGTTCATCTTCTCCCACTCTTCTTTAGTGGTTGTGCTTCGCTTATTCTCTAGAAGTAGAGTATCCTCGAGGTTCGATGCATTTAGGGCATCCATCACCTCGCACCTCCACATCCCAAAATTGTTAGTGCCGTTAAACTTCACTACGTCAATCCTCGGATGAGGATTCATGGTTCTCACTGATGTACTTTCTTCTGCCATTTATCTAACTGGATCCTCTATGTATGCGGAAACCAAACGAAGATAGATACACAACTCTGATAAAAATCAGATTTTTACCTTCTCACGAAACCCTAGAATGAGTTTCTGTCCAGATCTACTCCAACAATGATTCCTTGAGCACTCCTTACGTTGTTCTGAGATCGACACACGATCCCACGAATAAGACCACAGCTGATCTGAGATCGACACATGATCTCCACCAAATCAGCACTCGATGCCCTCCGAATCGCCAGAAAATCCCACGAAGAACCTGGGAAGCTCTGATACCACTTGTTGCGCGCCAAACAACAACCAATAGAAGAAACCCTTGAATGCAGATGCAAAAGAACAATACTATCCATAGCAAATAGCACACAATCTCAGAGAAAGAGCACAAAACAAATTTAACGAGGTTCGGCCTTGTCGCCTACGTCCTCGGGGCAAGAGAAAGGGGATTTCTATTGATTTTTAGTAATCAATACAAGTTTTCAGATCTAATTATCAAGAGATTTCACTCACTTTGTTATCCTCTCTCATATTAAACCCTAGAAATTCATTCAACCCTTAAATATGCTTCAAATCAGCGCTTTCCCGAAGCAGCCCGACCCGACTGTCGGTCGACCGGTCGGTCGACCGACCATATGCACCGGTCGACCGGGCCGGTCGACCGTGCCTAACCGAGAGTTAGGCACTTTCAGTCGGTCGACCGGGCGGTCGACCGCTACTCCTGTGCATGCTGCTGTGCACGTTCGTGCACGACGGTCGACCGGGCAGTCGACTGTTCCTGCTGCTTCTGCCGACGGTCGACCGGACCGGTCGACCGTGCGCCTGCTCCTGCTGCTGTTTCTGCTGCTGCTGAATTTATGAATTTGCCGAACTTTGAGCCGAACTTCCTCGACTTCCTCCCTCTTCCTACACAATCCGACCCTTTTCTGAGAGCACTGAGCTCAGCGGACTAAGTGGCGATCGATCCGTATGGATCTTAAGCTACTTAGCCAATTTCAGGTCGATTGCTCGATGCTAGCAGTCAATCAATTATAGCCAATCTGTTGTTATACATTTCAAGTGAAACCAACGGGTTGACCTGCGTATTCTAGCGGTCGATCCAAAAACCCCAAACTCACAAAACATGATTTAAATGCCTTTGAAAATATATGAAATAATTTGTATAGATTTCAATAGGCATAAAATCAAAGTAAATAGAACCAAATAAATATTTTAAATACAATTTATACACTTATGGGCATTTCAACAAAACTTTGAGAAAAATCATACTTAAATTCAAATTGAAATATATATGCACAAGTATGAATATTAAACTAGTGCCACATTAAATTCTTATCACAGTTCTTCTTACCTCACATAATATTCTTAAATAGATATAGCAATTTTTGGCCAACACTCAAGCTCCAATTGATTTGACTTCATAAATTGAATAGCTTGAGCTACATCTTTGTCATCACCTCCATTATGATTTTGCAATATGAGTTCTGATCCGTCCAACCTTTATCTAAGTGTTTTGACCTAAATCAAAGTACAAGAAGACTAGAATAAGAGTTATTAGTGCATAAGTAGATTAATGAGTGGTCATTATCAAACTAAAATACAATTAGGCTAACAATTCCATCATTTGTCGGGATCGAACATGGGGTAGTCCTTAGTACCAGAATCCCTTAATTAGCACACAACATTCTGTTCATGACAATCCTGACAGTAACAGCCAACAGTTTGTGCATTACCCTCCTGCAATGCCAAAAGATAACACGACGATGTGGGATGCTCTTATATAGGATATCCGATAGACTCAAGCCCTGCTGGCAATTCATCTAATGAGTCTAAGTCAATTTTTAGATTTAGAATGGGCCGCCACACACACAACTAAATGATGGAGCAAGTAATTCTCAGAGTGTGCGAAATAATCCTAATTTACAGTATGAGAATGTAGACTAAATTAGAAAAAAAAATTCTAATTATCCCATTAATGACCTTATGAAGTTCAGATTGGCGCCAGAAACAATAGCGGTTGATGAGTATGATTTATATCACTTTTATGCTTATTTCTGTCACATTTAATGTTGCATTGGTGTATTTTCTTATGCTTTTGTAGAAATTCGGTCAAGAGCATGAATTGTAGAAAAGAAAGAGAAAACGAGAAAAATCACTAACTAGAAGATGTTTGCAGAGTGATATACAGAAATCAGAGAATCCAAAAACAAAACAGTACTATTAAAGAAGACCAAAATCTCATGATGGGCAAAGTTTAGGAATCAGAGTCAACAAAACTTCGGCCACGCAGCCGACTACCATGGCTACACATCAATGGAACAATCAACCGTATGCCAGCACATACTCCGAATCTGTTTACAACCTAAGGTACCTTTGATCGTAGTCTTCGACTGCGCGATCGAAAACTTCAGCCACGCAGCCGACTTCCTTCAGAAGATGGGGTTGTAATTTTTTGTGTAATTCTTGTAGAATTAGGAGAATCCTCTGTGACTTCTATTTGAACTCTGAATATCTCTGCAGTCTATAAAATGACCTACAAACCATTGTAAAAAGTATCTCTCTTGAATTAAAATTTTCAATAAAACTTTAGTTTTTTAGTTTCTAAAAGTCTTGGCTGATTGGAGAATTGGTGTTTTGGAGAAGAATAGCAGCAGGGAATCAAATCTTGGATTCTTCTAAATTGGTTTTTTCTTTTCTAATTTACTTTTAATGATGTTCTTAATTATGAAAATCATGCTTTACACTTTTCTAGTTATGAACTAATTCTCTTAGGCTAGGGCCTGGATGTAGAAATATTATGAAGATATAAACTTGTTGCTTTATGTTAGCATTGTGATTTTATTTTATATTAAGTTTTTTTTATTTTCATGTTTAATAATTGATGACCACAATTACATAATTGACTAGGTTCGAGACTGAGAGGAGATAACTTAGTATATCATCATAGAAATAAAGACTACAACCTTACATGCTGAGACCGAGAGGAGATACATCAGTTGTGCAATCATATGAGAAAGACTACAAATCTTCATGTATCTCTTAATTTGTAAATCTACTAGATCAAGAGATTATAGGTTCTTGTCGAGAGGATAGAATTAGTGTTGCTAGAGAGAATACTAGTTGATATATGAACTTTCGATTGTTAACATGAGTAGATGAATTTACTAGCACAAGCACTTGTTTTGTATCTGATTATATTACTGAATCAATTGCCTTAACAACTTTCTCCTATAAAGTCAATTCTTTATAATAGTTTATATAGTTTACTTTTCATAACACTCTTAATATCATTGCTTCAAATAAAACTAGTTTAAATTAGTTTGATACTTAGTAGGACAACAATCCTTGTGGGTTCGATGCTCTACTTTATCACTATATTACTTCTTAATGATTGGTACACTTGTCAAATTGCACGTTAGCGCTGAACCAAGGATCTTTTGGTAACTGGAATGAAAACGAGCCAGTGGTTAACAATCCACAATCTAACCACCTATTAACCCATATGCCAACTTTGGACACCCCAGTCTCACGTGCCACCGCTAAACAACTTTCATATATGTATATATTCCCTTAACCGTGGAGAGCATATCCAATACCAAGATACTATCCACCCTATGGCATGCGCACGGGTAATTCACGAACGTTCCTGTCACGCCCGCTTCCCAAAATACGTGGAAACGGAGTCGCGACGAGAGTCGGCGACGTATATACATGAGAAAGATACACCACACATACACGCTAAGCTTAAAGTAACCTGAACAAGCCCTAAAAGCTACTACGATAAATCAATATCACTGCAATATGACATATAAATATCTAACATAATGATAACAGATGAATAAAAGAAAGAAAATGGCAACTGGATACGATAGAGATAGAATCAGGAAATAACATGAATAAAAGAGCAAGAATACCTATAATCAAGTAAAGAGAGACTCCAGCTCCTCGTAATGAGTACGATCACACGAACACCTAAACAATATAAGAAAGTGTCCAAAAATCCCTGGACGTGCGAATCCAGGGTCGTCAGAAGCGACCTAATGAGTGTGTATGTGTAAAGGAAAAGGTGTTGTGCATAACAACGCAAGCAATAACAACATGATAACTGAAATGAAACATAATAGAATAATCAATGTTAAGAACAAAGATATGAACGATATATAACTGGTATCCTGACCACTAATATCAAGATGAGTAACCTAGCATATGTCACTAGTGTGGTATACAATCCGGTGATGTGTACAATCATATGTCTATCATAATTATCTATACGTACAGTCGGGTGATCACGGTCAGTCACAATACATTAACAGTTTATCATTATTAATTATGTTAGCGAACACCAATTGCCACATGTAATAAACGCATCCCATACTACGCCTATCACACGTGCCAATTGAGGTCCTCAGTTATTGAAAGTGATCGGTTGGAGACATTGTCTGTGTTTTAGGTGGGTCCCGTGCATACCCAGGACCACGGCCCAGATCCCTGGCGCTGAACCAGGACCTACCGCAAGGTGGTCAGGAACATGTATAACAGTAACATGAACAGGACGGGGTGCCAGTCACCCCATGGGAACCCTGCAGTGGAACCCTCTTTCGGCTGCGCAACCTAAATCCTAGGTCCACCGAAAATACAGACGCTATCTCCTCCATCAATTTTTCCAATCTCAGTATAAGTTATTTAATTTCATGTTATTAGTTTATCAAGATTATTTAATGTGCATGTTATTTGAATCACTGGGATAACTCGATGGGCAACAACGTTAATATGTGTAATCAGGATACCAGTATAACATGATATATAATGTCAGTGAATAAGATACCAATATAATAGGATATGTAACAAGTATAACATGAGAGAGTTGTCACCGTATACAATATTTTCCTAGCAACTATAGTAACATGGACATTATAATTATCAGGTATATGTCATGTATAATTAGTCAAGTTCTTCAGGTAAATCATGATATTTCAGAATAAGTAATGACCTGCTGGCATGAATAGAATAACCTGGAAATCCTCAAAGTCATCGATATATCCAAGTCCCAATATATCAAATACATACTCATCTAATTCCAACCAATTATCACTATCAAATCTTAATTAAGACCATCATACACTCTCGCTTCCATTAAGTTCAAACACAAGATCTAAAAATTCAAGTAACTAGTTAATCATGCATATACATACCACCAGGTCAGGTCAAATCAAACTACGTCTACTCCTCAATCCAAGGTCAACTCAACTCAATTGAGTCTACTAACAAATCCAAGTCCAATATCTCGTTCTTTTAATAAAGAGTCTCCAAATTAATCAATCATCATTTATCAAACCAAACTCTCACCTATTTTATCATTAATAAGAATAATCAGATATGCTGATAATATTACCCACTCATATACATACCTCCATGAACCAGTCATGTAACCGTTGGTTCCCAATATACGTATGTCAATACTGGTATCTGGTGATGATTTAATCATCCTGATAGTCGGATTGAGGTCATTTCAGCTCAAAATATCACTTTCCATTATTTTGAATTTTTCTGAATTTTTGGAATACTTTTGGGAATTATTGGAGAAGAATCTCAATTCGGGGTCAATCGGTGTCACGGTTTGACTCTGAGATTTTTAATTAACAATCGGGAATGAATTTTGAAAATCTGACATCACAACAATGTTCAGGATGACATCTTCTATTTTTTTTAAATTTTTGAGGATTTTCCTGAATTAATAAAGTTTAATCCAATAAAATAATATTAAATATTATTCAAAAAGAAAAGAAAGAAATAAAAATAAAAATAAAATAAAATAAAATAAAATTAGAAAACACGCATGCGTAGCAAGTTTCAAACCTAGGCCAATGCAATATTGGTTTGATGTACTAACCAACTGGCCACTTTAGGTTTTGCTATTGCAAGAATAGCAGCCATTCTATTTGAAAGTTTTTCCCACCTTTTATTCTTCCAAATAATACAACAAAAAACAAAGTTCTTTGATTGTTTCTTCTCAGATTCGAACCTATGGCCACCGCCACCATATCCTAACACCTAAACCACCATGCCACTTCGTTGTGTGTTTGTGGAGAGCTTATTATATATTTAACCATAACTAATCTTCCACCTTCTTCCCCACCAACACACGTTCTCCACCTGCACCTCCATTTTCTCTCGCGTTCTCAGCTCCTCTCCTCTCTCTCACGTCCCCAATACTGCAACCATTTCCTCCCACGTCCCCTCCTATTCTCTCCTTTCTCCCACTCTCAACCGCATTCCCTCTCCTTCCTAGCTCTATATATATTCGTGCCATGCGAACCCATAGCAGCAACACACGCCAACCAAGCCCAGTCCACGCTACCCCCGCCGCCGACCCGTCACCGTGCATGCCACCCTCTTCCCATTCTGCTCGTGCAGCGAAGCCAAGCACCATCACCCACCGAACCCATTCCCGGTCTCCAAGCTTGCACAACCATCGCGACACCTGCAACTCCACCCTTTGGAGCCATCCATGCGGCGAGCCACATATGTAGCTGCCCACCATGAGCACCACCCTTGTGCCAAGGCTCCGACGATCCGCCAACCACCCATAGCTGCAGCCGAGACCCCCTCAGGCCTGGTGCAGCAACCCTGAGCTTCCCTTGCTTTCTTTCACAGCAACAGCCCCCGCTGTCCCTCTCCATCTCAGGCCACGCACCTCTTCATGGCGCCCTCCTCTCCTCCATCGACGTCGAGCCAGCATCAAAGCATGAATCCAAGCAGTCGGCAGTGCACACAACATCTCCATCGGCTTCCCCGTACGCGCGTCCATCTCCGGTGAGCCTCCGTCGTCGTCCGCGAGATCCGCCGTCGACGGTCGCGCATGACCCCATGGCAGATCACACACCTTGCGTGAGCATGCGTACCTTCTCTCCCAAGACTCTAAGGTACTGGAAGAAGATTCAGATTAAAGGGAAGCATTCCGGGTAAGTTACTTTGCGTTGTCGTCAATTTTAGTTATTGTTGGCATTTCGTCGAACACGTAACATACACTAATTTAATCAACAATTTCACCATGAAAAACTTGTTTTAAAATTCTAACAAAAATATATAGGAAAATTGAAGACATGTCTCCTAATTATCATGATTTTTAATTTATTTTTAAAGTTTTATTTAAATAAAAAAAGAAAAAACCCTGCTGTTGCTCTCGGCCTCTGGCCGAGAGCAAGCAGGCTAGGTCCTGACCGAGCCAGGCCAGGCCAAGACCTGGCCTGGTCTGGCCAGCCCAGCCAGACCTGGCCCAGGCCAGGTCTGGTCCGCCAGGCTGGCCAACAGACCCGGGTTCGGGTCTGTTTTACACACCCGGCCCAATATAAAAAAAAAGAAAAAGAGAAAAAGAAAGAAAGGAAAAAAAAAGAAAAGAAAAAGAAAAGGAATAAATAAAATAAAAATAAGTAGAAAAATAATTGTAACATTTACTGTAGCAAATCAGACCCAAACCTATTACTGTAGCAACAGACCGGTTAAGCTTTTTATTTATTTTTATTGATTTTTAGGTTTATTTTAATTCAGAAAATTCCAGAAAATTCACAGAAAATTTTAGAAAATTCACAGAAAATTACAAACTAAATTTGAAACTCTGTAAAATTATTTTGATATAATATTACATAGAATAACATGAAATTAAATATTTTTATAATTACTATTCATTGATATTTTATTTAAAAATGGCCAATAAATTACTAAATAGCAAAAAATAATATGAAATTCATAATTCAGTAATATGTAAATATTATACATCAATTTATTGTTTTATGCATATATTTATCATGAAAAAATATTTTTAAATAGTTGCTATAAATTCAAAAATTGAATTATTTGGAAAATTAACCAATTAAAATTATAATAAATAGTAAAAATTACTTTCTTATTTAACTTATCACTGAATAAGAGTATATCAAGTCTCTAATTAATTCACGTAATATTTAGGCCGCGAATTTTACCTAGAGCCGGTTGTAGTTACGAGAATTCAGACTCCAACGACACCAGGCAAGTGTACACGATTCTCCTCTCGTTGACTTTCTTATTGATCTTATTATTGATCTTAATTTTGCCTCTGAAGTATAAATTCTAGTTATCATATCGCATGATCGTCAACACTATCCTGTGATCATATTTACATATTAGCTTTTCTCTTCTTATTATATGACTAATTATTCTATTCTTGATATTATTACCGATACTGTCTCGTGATCATGTTTTATTACCTTACATATCATGTTTGCATCTTGTTCCTGTACATACATGCATCCAACTTAAATTGGCATGATTGCTTGTATGTTGTAGACTGATTTATTGACATGAAATTTACACTGATCATGATAAATACTTTGATCTGGATCTTGAGGTTAACTGGATAATAATGAAGAAAGATTGATAGTTAAAGATTGAATATCAATTGATATTGTGATCCTGATATTACTGGAAATTAATCAAGGAAATTAACCATTATATTTTGAGTAATTATTCGAGGATATCTTATTGGATTATGGACACATGATCCTGACCGTTTTACTTTGACATTTAGATTACATGTCATGACACTACTTGCACTATTTTGCATGCATCTGGTATCACTTGCACAACTATATATTTGTCACATGATATTGTCACTGTCTACATCGTCCCATGATTTTGATACACATTGTGTTCACCATCTAATGCTAATATTCTTGGTACCGATTCATGATCCTGTAATACTGAGTAACACACTATTTTGCATTTGCATTTATTAATAAAATTAATCAAGCTGGGGTTACTGGGGGAGACTGTAGCAGGGGAAATCCAGGGAGGTGTGCTTGGAAGGGTGACCCTTATGGGTTTGGATGCCACACGTGATCTTGTTATTTATGCGCGCTCCTGTTATTACATGTTACATGATACCTGAGTACAGTGAATTGTTTCTCCCTGCTATCAGGATCCACTAACACATCACTTGTTTGATATGCAGTTGTCCTGTGGGATGGGGCACAGGATGATTGCATTAGTTAGGGTATTAAAATATGCTAGACATATGCACTTGCATCATATCCTTCATTGTCTTCAATGATCTAGTACCTGACATGTATTTTCAAGATACTGACACTTGAGACTCATGTGACATACATTATACTGACTGCGTGATGTTCCTGGACCTACCATGATGTTTTATCTTGTGATCTCATGTTCTAGTGATTATCCTACACGACAATTACTTGTCCAGGATATTTCATGTTCATTTTATACATGTCACACCATACATGCACGGTCTTATTGTACATGATCTATCTTCTGATTATCCCTGTTACTGTTATTACATTCAGTTCTTGATATTTCCAAACATATTGTTCTTATGTCTTACTTACTGTTACTACATTTTCATATTCTCTCCTCCCTGTTTCGTGTACTCTTACTAGTCCGCTTCTGACGGACCTTTATATTATTTTTCAGTATTTAGATCTGGAAGTCGGTATAGAGAGTTGTTCGTAGATCATATTCTGGTTTCGCTGTTCTCCGGTGAGTTCAGTTTTCATCTTGACTTGTTTTAATTAGATAAAGTGGATGATATTGTTTATGATTCAGTTTTTCATATATGTGATCCCTGCGCTTGGTTATATGTGCATATATGTGTGCTATCCTGCTTGTTATTGACAGCCTAAGGTACTCATGGAAGAGATTTCACTCTTCATGAGTATCTGCTGGTCATCGTCGCGTACATGTATTCCGTATTTTAGGAAGCGGGGCGTGACATGGTTTTGTTGGTATCAGAGCCAGGTTAGTTATATGCCATATATGTTATCAGGCCACATATATGATAATCATCTATGAAATTATCTAAGTAAACAGTCATTGACTCCCTTCTCTGACTCCATACTTGTACAATCGATCCCCGGAAACCCTTGAACCGTCACCCTGGTGTGACTCTTCCATCCATGCAGTCTTCATACCTAGTCTCTCCCGCCTGATCATGTCTGATTAGACTATTCTTGATTTAGATTGAGGATAGATATATTGACGACTTGACTTGATTATTTTGGATGAAGAAGAATAAATGAAGAGGATCATTGTCGATTTATCTGGCAGTTAATTTTATGAGAAATTTTGGATCTGAAACTTTTTGAGATACATGTCTACAAGGGAATCATAGTAAAATGGTGGACTTAAATAATAATCATGCTTGGATTAAATAATGATCTGATTACATCAACATATTAGATTTAGTGCATGAATCTTGGAGTGATAATCAGATCAATAAATGGAACTATTGCCTTGGGCAAAATATGACTATACCTTGGATCAGATTGCTTGGATTTAGTTTCTGAGGATTAGAATCTTGAAGTTTTCAGACCTAAGTAATATTTTAAGAATATCTATCATAGTTTGAGATTTTGAGTTAATCCTATGACTCTTAAGAACATTGTAATTGGAATACCTTGATAATTTTGTGATCTTTTGTTTGAGAATCATAGATGAAAGGAGAAAATAGATATATCTGAATTCTTATGAAGATTAATGAATTTTAAACTCAACTTCTAGGATCTGAAGCGGGAATATAAAAGTAAGAATATAAAACCAATCTGAAAGATAAATTGAGGGTTGAGACAATAACTAATTACTGATTATTGATATCTGATCTTGGGATTTCCATCAGTGACGGCTATCTTGACTAATGATCTTCCGGTAGTGACCGTCTGATCTGATAATTGGGTTATTGTGATACTGTGAATATAAAACATGTACTCGAGGATTTGAAATTATTTGGGATCTTAATGATTTTTAAGAAATAAAAACCAGAGGCGATTATTGTTCGAGCAATATGTAGCGATCTTAAAGATAATCTAAATTTGGAGTGATGTTACAAGGATGGTAACATGATTGAGATATTTGAAATTTTTATTCTATGCGATCATAATGGATCAAAAGAATTAAAAGAATAAATCAGTGGAGTATGGTTACTGATAGATCTTAAGGATCTGATCTATAAATAGTGGGAGTAATCTTATCAGATGAACATGACTATAGTGGATCGAAGGATGAAAGTGATATTAAGGATAATCGATTAAGAATTCTAGAAAGTCAATTTGATCCCCGGACTTATGGTGATACTCTTGGCATATGAATATGTTGGATCATGACTCATGGTTGACTTGGTATTGGGTTATATCATATTGACAACTGCGGATCCGGGACAATCCTAGCTCACGCAAATACAGCTTTGACTCATATGTCGACGTCTGGCCGAATTTCGAGGACGAAATTCTTTTTATAAGGTGGGTAGGATTGTAACCGTCGGTTCCCAATATACGTATGTCAACACTGGTATCTGGTGATGATTTAATCATCCTGATAGTCGGATTGAGGTCATTTCAGCTCAAAATATCATTTTCTATTATTTTGAATTTTTCTGGATTTTTGGAATATTTTTGGAAATTATTGGAGAAGAATCTCAATTCGGGGTCGATCGGTGTCACGGTCTGACTTTGAGATTTTTAATTAACAATCGGGAATGAATTTTGAAAATCTGACTTCACAACAATGTTCAGAATGACATCTTCTATTTTTTTGAATTTTTGAGGATTTTCCTGAATTAATAAAGTTTAATCCAATAAAATAATATTTAAATATTATTCAAAAAGAAAAGAAAGAAATAAAAATTAAAATAAAATAAAATTAGAAAACCCGCATGCGTAGCAGGTTTTAAACCCAGCCCAATGCAATATAGGTTTGATGCACTAACCAACTGGCCACTTTGGGTTTTGCTATTGCAAGAATAGCAGCTATTCTATTTGAATGTTTTCCCCACCTTTTATTCTTCCAAATAATACAACAAAAAACAAAGTTCATTGATTGTTTCTTCTCAGATTCAAACCTATGGCCACCGTTACCATATCCTAACACCCAAACCACCATGCCAGTTCGTTGTGTGTTTGTGGAGAGCTTATTATATATTTAACCATAACTAATCTTCTACCTTCTTCCCCACCAACACACGTTCTCCCCTGCACCTCCATTTTCTCCCGCGTTCTCAGCTCCTCTCCTCTCTCTCACGTCCCCCATACTGCAACCATTTCCTCTCACGTCCCCTCCTATTCTCTTCTTTCTCCCACTCTCAACCGCACTCCCTCTCCTTCCTAGCTCTGTATATATCCGTGCCATGCGAACCCACAGCAGCAGCACACACCAACCAAGCCTAGTCCACGCTACCCCCGCCGCCGACCCGTCACCGTGCATGCCACCCTCTTCCCATTCTGCTCGCGCACCGAAGCCAAGCACCATCACCCACCGAACCCATCCCCGCTCTCCAAGCTTGCACAACCATCGCGGCACCTGCAACTCCACCCTTTGGAGCCATCCATGCGGCGAGCCACATATGCAGCTGCCCATCGTGAGCACCACCCTTGTGCCAAGGCTCCGACGATCTGCCAACCACCCATAGCTGCAGCCGAGACCCCCTCAGGCCTGGTGCAGCAACCTTGAGCTTCCCTTGCTCTCTTCCACAGCAACAGCCCCGCTCGTCCATCTCCATCTCAGGCCATGCACCTCTTCATGGCGCCCTCCTCTCCTCCATCGACGTCGGGCCGGCGTCGAAGCATGAATCCAAGCCCTCGACAGCACACACAACATCTCCATCGGCTTCCCCGTACGCGCGTCCATCTCCAGCGAGCCTCTGTCATCGTCCGCGAGATCCGCCGTCGACGGCCGCGCATGACCCCATGACAGATCACACACCTTGCGTGAGCATGCGTACCTTCTCTCCCAAGACTCTAAGGTGCTGGAAGAAGATTCAGACTGAAGGGAAGCATTCCGGGTAAGTTACTTTGCGTTGTCGTCGATTTTAGTTATTGTTGGCATTTCGTCGAACACATAACATACACTAATTTAATCAACAATTACACCATGAAAAACTTGTTTTAAAATTCTAACAAAAATATATAGGAAAATTGAAGACATGTCTCCTAATTATCATGATTTTTAATTTATTTTTAAAGTTTTATTTAAATAAAAAGAAGAAGAAAAAACCCTGCTGCTGCTCTCGGCCAGGACCTGGTCGAGCCAGGCCAGGCCAAGACCTGGCCTGGTCTGGCCAGCCCAGCCAGACCTGGCCCAGGCCAGGTCTGGTCCGCCAGGCTGGCCAACAGACCTGGGTTCGACCCAATATTAAAAAAAAAAAAAAGAAAAAGAGAAAAAGAAAGAAAGGGAAAAAAAAGAAAAAGAAAAAGAAAAAGAAAAAGAAAAAGAAAAGGAATAAATAAAATAAAATAAGTAGAAAAATAATTGTAGCATTTACTGTAGCAAACCAAACCCAAACCTATTACTGTAGCAACAGACCCGTTAAGCTTTTTATTTATTTTTATTGATTTTTAGGTTTATTTTAATTCAGAAAATTCCAAAAAATTCACAGAAAATTTTAGAAATTTCACAGAAAATCACAAACTAAATTTGAAACTCTGTAAAATTATTTTGATATAATATTACTTAGAATAACATGAAATTAAATATTTTTGTAATTACTATTCATTGATATTTTATTTAAAAATGACCTATAAATTACTAAATAGCACAAAATAATATGAAATTCATAATTCAGTAATATGTAAATATTATACATCAATTTATTATTTTATGCATATATTTATCATGAAAATATATTTTTAAATAGTTGCTATAAATTCAGAAATTGAATTATTTGGAAAATTAGCCAACTAAAATTATAATAAATAGTAAAAATTACTTTCTTATTTAACTTAACACTGAATAAGAATATATCAAGTCTCTAATTAATTCACGCAATATTTAGGCTGCGAATTTTACCTAGAGCCGGTTGCAATTACGAGAATTTAGACTCCAACGATATCAGGCAAGTGTACACGATTCTCCTCTCGTTGACTTTCTTATTGATCTTATTATTGATCTTAATTTTGCCTCTGAAGTATAAATTCTAGTTATCATATCGCATGATCGTCAACACTATCCTGTGATCATATTTACATATTAGCTTTTCTCTTCCGATTATATGACTAATTATTCTATTCTTGATATTATTACCGATATTGTCTCGTGATCATGTTTTATTACCTTACATATCATGTTTGCATCTTGTTCCTGTACATACATGCATCCAACTTAAATTGGCATGATTGCTTGTATGTGGTAGACTAATTTATTGACATAAAATTTACACTGATCATGATAAATACTTTGATCTGGATCTTGAGGTTAACTGGATAATAATGAAGAAAGATTGATAGTTAAAGATTGAATATCGATTGATATTGTGATCCTGATATTATTGAAAATTAATCAAGGAAATTAACCATTATATTCTGAGTAATTATTCGAGGATATCTTATTGAATTATGGACACATGTGAAAAACACCTAGAGGGGGGTGAATAGGTGTTAATGCTAATCTATAAACTAAATGCGCTAAATGCGGAAGCTTAAACAAATTTTGCAATCACACTTAATACAACCAACAAGTGTAGCCGAATTCCCCGTGAAGGGCTCTGGACTAACTCCTCTTGATTCCCCTAAATATGGGTTGAGGTGCTATATGAAGCTCTTGTGGTTAAGTATAAGTGAGGCACACACACAAGCAATCCAAGCATATAATGAATAAGCAATATGAAATAATGCAAGGCACAACACAAGCAATATGAATGATATGAAATGAAAGATGCTTTGCACAATATAAAGAGAGAGAGTTAGAGAGACAATGGATCAAACGCTAACAACAAGATATGTTTCGAGGTTCGAGCCCCTAGCTCTACATCCCCGCCTTCACCACCGTGAAGGATTTCCAATCCACTATCTCCCACCGAGGGAATCTCCACCGAGGAGGATTTGTTACAACAAAGGGAGTACCGAACTCCTCTCTCAAACACCGCCTCACAACCGAGGGGTAGGCCCGTAGTCAAACAATCACAAACAACACCTCTACCGAAGAGGGTTTACAAACCAAACTCCACCTCTCACAAGAGGGAGCAAACCAACCAACTCAACCTCTACCAAAGAGGGAGCAAACCAACAAATGAGGGTTTTCACAATAGGTGGTATATCTCAACCACAAACCTCTCCTTTTTCCCACAAACAAATGATCCTATAGAATAGGATAGGTGATAGCTCAAGTCTGAAAAAAAACTAGGTGTTTGGAAAACAAAAACTCAAAGAAAAATACTTGGGAAAACTCTTGTAAAAGATAGAAAATGAAAACCAAGACAAATCTCCCAAAATACTCTTTTCTTTGATTTTTCCAAAAACCTAAAACAAATAAAGATTGATCTTTTGGCTCTTAAACACTTTTGAAAATTTGTTTTATAAAACCAGAGAGTAGGGAAAAATTAGCTCAGAAAATCTTGGCCAAAATCCCAAAGAAATGGGGTTTATATAGGCCAAACAGAAAACTAGCCGTTAGGCTGATCTGGCAGCCTGACAGGCTTGTGGTCGGCCGGCCGGCCGACCGCCAACGGTCAGAAATATGACCGTTGGGGCAATCCGGTCGACCGTCCGGCCGACCGCCCAGATACAGAGAGCAGAGCTCTCTGGTCCGGTCGACCGCTCGGTCGGCCGGCCAACTGTGCTGCCAGACGTGCACAAGGCTGTGCACGTCGGTCGACTGCAAGGTCGACCGGCCCTTGGTTCGGTCGACCGTGCGGTCGGCCGACCTGGCCTGTCAGCCAGTTCTGGGTCAGAAAAACATATTTCTAAAAATCCTTTAAGTCTTTGTAAAAATACCCAAAAATAGTTTTATCATTTTGCATTGATACATAAACATGTGGTAATCATTTTAACTCAAATATCAAGCATATGAAACTATTTTTGTGTCTTATCATTTTTACCAAAAACCAAAACTTATATTTTATCAAACTTGAATTTTTCAACACATGAATAGGAAAGTCAAAATAAGTTTGTTTAAAAGTTAAGCATGCATGTATAGAATGAATCTACTATACATAAACTAATAAACTTGTTTTGATCAATCTATTCATGAAAACAAATATCAGTTAAACTAAAAACCGAAAAACCATATCCAAACATAAAAACGTGTGTGTTGTGCACTTGAGCATATCAACTATACTAAGCTTTACACATGGATCTAAACACACTAAACTAAATTAGGATACCTAAGTCTTCTTGATGATCTTCCATCTTCAAGTCGGCTTGGTCCCAAAAACTTGATCCACCGAGTGCAAATGATTGATCTTGAAGCTCGGGCACCGGAATCACTATGAAAAGCTCCAAAAACTCCTTTGTTGAAGCTAATCACCAACTAATATCTTGATTAATGATCTGAGACTAAAAACACAAGAATATTAGTAAACATAACTTCATGAGTTAATCATCATCAAAACTAGAGAGGAAGGCCTCCGGGCCAACAATCTCTCCCTTTTTGATGATGACAAAACTCATGGAGTTATATATGCATGGATTAAAGTTAAGCTTCAAAGAAGCTCCCCCTTAACTCATGCATAAACAAATAAACAAATAAATATGTAATGAATGACAATGCATAATCATGCATAAACAATAAAAGGCTCTAGATACCAATGAAATGTTCAAAAACAAAACATGCTCTAGATACCAATTAAAATTAAACTAAATTAAACTTAATATATGCAAAAACATAAATATGCATATATAATCCAAAATCTTTCTCCCCCTTTTTGTCAATCATCAACAAAGGGGTAAACAATCAAAACAAAACAAATTTTCTCCCCCTTTTTAATACAAAGAAACAATCATCAATAAAGGGGTAAAGGCAAAACCGAATCAATAAATTTTTCTCCCCATTTTGTTCGAAACAATGAATTAACAAAAGGGTTAATAAAAACAATACAATAAAAAAAATTAAAAATGAGAACATTGTTTTTATTGTTTTGACCCCTTTTTGTCTAAAACAAAAACAAAAACCAAATAGGGGTGACAATCAATTAAGGTACCAATTGAAAATATGACAAAGTAGCATCTTGATACCAATTGAAAGTAAACATAAATCAATAAATGTTATATGCTATATACATTCATGAAGAGGAAGATGTGAAGCTTCCCTACATAGATAAATTACATGAAGGAGGGATGACAAGCCCTAATTCACATAACGTACACCATGCAATGCATAAGAGGAGATGTGAAGCTCCCCCTACACACGTGTATCACATAAGGAAGAGATGTCAAGCTCTTCAATACAAGATACACTCATCATGAATCTATATGTAGAAGAGATGTTAAGCTCTCCTTGCATATAGGCAATACAAATCAAAACTTTTGTATTTATTTTTTTTAAAACAAAATTTTGAGATACCAATTTTAAAACATTCAAATAAACATCTTGATATCAAAAGAGAGTATTTTTCTTTTTAAGTATATGATATCAATTTAAAATTTTTATTTTTTATCATAAAGCAAGGGAGTGGAAATACAAATACCAATTGAAATATGAAAATCGAATTTTCTCCCTCTTTATGAAATACCAACAAAACACATGCATAAGCTTGTTTAAGAAACCAATTGAAAATTGAATCAATTGAAACAAAGTTGAAGCTCAAGCTTAGCATAAACAAAATTTATATGTATGAAAAATTTAATACCAATCGAAATTGATACTATTGAAATGAAAAACATACATACATACAAACATATATGAGTATACAAGAAAGGTCAAAATTGATACCAATTGAAAGAATTTCAATGATACCAATTGAAACAACAATAATGATCAAGTGTATACATCATATAACTACCACCCAATCATGTTCAAGTTTAAAATGATTTTCAATATAAAGCATACATGAGCATGATCGCCCATCCATCCGCCCGTAGATGGTAGAGGTTTTCAAAAAATAGATTTGAAAAATAAAGTGTGTTTGAAAACTCTACCAAATGAAGAATATCGCAACTAGTTATAAGAAAAATTTGTAAACTAGTACGAAATCCTTCAAGCAAGGAATAAAACAAAATATTTTTCATGAAACATGAAATCCACATGATAATCAACACTCTAAGTCAAATAAGCATAAATATGACTCATGAAAACAAACACATGAGTAAACAATAAATGTGAGTGTACAAATAAAATGTGAAGATCATAATCATGAAAATTGACATTCAAGCTCAAAATTCCTTGAAACATGAAAACATGAAAATCATCAAAACTATTTATTCTTTAAGGTATATGTATGTCCTAAACAAACTAAAGTATACATACATATCCAAACACAACGAGTCCACAATAATATATGCATTAAGGCACGTGGCTCAAAAGGATGTATATGTATAAACAATAGTTTGGATAAAATAGACATATACATGAAGTTAAACAAAAACACAAAGATATGAAACAAATCCAAAAATGGGAATACAAGTCTAAAATGTATGAATCATCAAAACTAGACTATACTAGCACATCTAATGGGTTCAAATAAGCATTCAAGATCAAACATATATAGATTTATTTGTGGCCCACTATATGCACAAATATATACCTAGTCTTAATGAAAACTAACATTTAAACATATATTCAAAGCATGAAGCATAAAACAAGACAAAAAAATCATCTTGATAAACAAAAGCATGATTATTATATAAATTCACATGTTATTAAACCTATGATAAACATGATAGCAAAACAAACGGTGAGAACACAAAATAATAGTCCATATTAAACATGGGTGTCTCAAATACTATACATGTATGTCAATGGTCTAATAAACATGGTATTTACATGATAATCACTAAACAATAAAATATGCTATAAACAATGAATATGAAAGTATGTAAACAATAATAAGGAGTTAGAAATCGTTACCAAAACCTAGAAGGCAACTCTCCTCTTCTCCAAAACAAGGTGGTCCTCCCACCAAACCTTCCCTTGAAAGTGATGCATCCAATTAATTTCCATGAAGCTCGGAACGCATCCACTCCAAGGTACCTCTACTCTCACGTCATATGAGAGCCCACACCTACATCAAACATAAGAGGGGTGGTCTTTGTACCCACAACTTTTTGGGTCCATGGGGGTTAGTATCATTCCTAACCCAAATAAAATTATTTGCTAAATTTGAAACATGTATTCTATCAAAGCAAAATTTAGCAAGGTGGCCCTTACGTCCACAATCTGTACAAGTGTACACATAAGCATACATGTGGTGATAATGTCCGTGAGGAACATGTGTATGCCGTGATAGGTGTGCATGCATAATAGAGGGAACTTGTTTCTTTCGAAACAAAGTTTCCAAACGTGTATGACCCACTACACATTGGCTCAAAGTGGAGCCCAAACAATCAACACTCTTCTTAAGCATGGATATATCATTGTTAATCAAAGAAGAAGTGTGGCATGCAATAGGTGTTCTAGGTGAAGCTTGGCAAACATGAGAAACAATATCATTTTTTAAAGATTTATTTTTCTTTAAACAAATTTCTAATTCTTTTGAGATAAAATCAATTTCATTTTTAAAATATTGTTATCTCTTAAAATAGAATCCACTTTAGAAGATAAAACCTCATTATTTTTCAAAACAATATGGCAATCATTTTTAGATTTTAAAAACTCATTTTCTTTAAGTGCAAGTTCTAATTGAGATCTCAATGAATCCCTTTCATTATAGATCTTAACCTTCTCTTGCAAAATATTGTTAAGTCTAGAATGTAAACTTTTATTTTCATTAACAATTCCTAGACTTTTCTTTTTCAAAACATTATATTTTTCTATTAATTTTTCACAAACAATAGAAAGTTCTTCATTTAAAGCATGGGGATCAACAAAATCATTACATGAAGAACTAGCATCATCATTGTCTAGTTGAGATTCCGATTGTACCTCAAGGGAGTCATTCCCTTGGACCATGTGACATTGAGACTCGGATTCTCCACTAGATTTCTCCGGTTGGATAGGCAATTGAAGCTTGGAGGTGGTGGTGGTTGTCAACTTGTTCCACACTGCAAAGGCGGAATCAAGGTTAGAAACATGCATAAGATATTCTTTTGAAAGCGTGCTTCTAATAGCCTCTAGGGCTTGTGCATTGGCCCCTATATGCTTGCTATCACTAAGGTAGGATTCCTTGGTAATGGCAAGGTGAACCTTATAACCTAGGGTTTGTAGGTAAATGGACATCCTAGTCTTCCAAACAAGAATGTTGGAAGGGTCAAACATAGGTGGGGTCATGAAGTCCATGGATGTAAACTATATGTGTGCAAACAAGCAAATGCAAATGAAGATTAGCTAAACAAGATCTCACTCCTAGGATGTTAAGCCTAAAGTATCAGGAGCGTAGGCTCTGATACCAATTGAAAAACACCTAGAGGGGGGGTGAATAGGTGTTAATGCTAATCTATAAAGTAAATGCGCTAAATGCGGAAGCTTAAACAAATTTTGCAATCACACTTAATACAACCAACAAGTGTAGCCGAATTCCCCGTGAAGGGCTCTGGACTAACTCCTCTTGATTCCCCTAAATATGGGTTGAGGTGCTATATGAAGCTCTTGTGGTTAAGTATAAGTGAGGCACACACACAAGCAATCCAAGCATATAATGAATAAGCAATATGAAATAATGCAAGGCACAACACAAGCAATATGAATGATATGAAATGAAAGATGCTTTGCACAATATAAAGAGAGAGAGTTAGAGAGACAATGGATAAACGCTAACAACAAGATATGTTTCGAGGTTCGAGCCCCTAGCTCTACATCCCCGCCTTCACCACCGTGAAGGATTTCCAATCCACTATCTCCCACCGAGGGAACCTCCACCGAGGAGGATTTGTTACAACAAAGGGAGTACCGAACTCCTCTCTCAAACACCGCCTCACAACCGAGGGGTAGGCCCGTAGCCAAACAACCACAAATAACACCTCTACCGAAGAGGGTTTACAAACCAAACTCCACGTCTCACAAGAGGGAGCAAACCAACCAACTCAACCTCTACCAAAGAGGGAGCAAACCAACAAATGAGGGTTTTCACAATAGGTGGTATATCTCAACCACAAACCTCTCCTTTTTCCCACAAACAAATGATCCTATAGAATAGGATAGGTGATAGCTCAAGTGTAAAAAAAACTAGGTGTTTGGAAAACAAAAACTCAAAGGAAAATACTTGGAAAAACTCTTGTAAAAGATAGAAAATGAAAACCAAGACAAATCTCCCAAAATACTCTTTTCTTTGATTTTTCTAAAAACCTAAAACAAATAAAGATTGATCTTTTGGCTCTTAAACACTTTTGAAAACTTGTTTTATAAAACCAGAGAGTAGGGAAAAATTAGCTCAGAAAATCTTGGCCAAAATCCCAAAGAAATGGGGTTTATATAGGCCAAACAGAAAACTAGCCGTTAGGCTGATCTGGCAGCCTGACAGGCTTGCGGTCGGCCGGCCGGCCGACCGCCAACGGTCAGAAATATGACCGTTGGGGCAATCCGGTCGACCGTCCGGCCGACCGCCCAGATACAGAGAGCAGAGCTCTCTGGTCCGGTCGACCGCTCAGTCGGCCGGCCCACTGTGCTGCCAGACGTACACAAGGCTGTGCACGTCGGTCAACTGCAAGGTCGATCGGCCCTTGGTTCGGTCGACCGTACGGTCGGCCGACCTGGCCTGTCAGCCAGTTCTGGGTCAGAAAAACATATTTCTAAAAATCCTTTAAGTCTTTGTAAAAATACCCAAAATAGTTTTATCATTTTACATTGATACACAAACATGTGGTAATTATTTTAACTCAAATATCAAGCATATGAAACTATTTTTGTGTCTTATCATTTTTACCAAAAACCAAAACTTGTATTTTATCAAACTTGGATTTTTCAACACATGAATAGGAAAGTCAAAATAAGTTTGTTTAAAAGTTAAGCATGCATGTATAGAATGAATCTACTATACATAAACCAATAAACTTGTTTTGATCAATCTATTCATGAAAACAAATATCGGTTAAACTAAAAACCGAAAAACCATATCCAAACATAAAAACGTGTGTGTTGTGCACTTGAGCATATCAACTATACTAAGCTTTACACATGGATCTAAACACACTAAACTAAATTAGGATACCTATGTCTTCTTGATGATCTTCCATCTTCAAGTCGGCTTGGTCCCAAAAACTTGATCCACCGAGTGCAAATGAGTGATCTTGAAGCTCGGGCACCGGAATCACTATGAAAAGCTCCAAAAACTCCTTTGTTGAAGCTAATCACCAACTAATATCTTGATTAATGATCTGAGACTAAAAACACAAGAATATTAGTAAACATAACTACATGAGTTAATCATCATCAAAACTAGAGAGGAAGGCCTCCGGGCCAACAACATGATCTTGACCGTTTTACTTTGACATTTAGATTACATGTCACTGACATTACTTGCACTATTTTGTATGCATCTGGTATCACTTGCACAACTATATATTTGTCACATGATATTGTCACTGTCTACATCGTCCCATGATTTTGATACACATTGTGTTAACCATCTAATGCTGATATTCTTGGTACCGATTCATGATCCTGTAATACTGAGTAACACACTATTTTGCATTTGCATTTATTAATAAAATTAATCAAGCTGGGGTTACTGGGGGTAGGGGTGAGCATCGGGCGGTGCGGTGCACTTTTTCTTTACAAAATTGCAAACCAGTCCAAACCACAGCATGTTCAGAACCGAACCGAACCGAACATCATTCACACCGAACATTACACCGAACCGAATATGGTGTGCGATTTTCGGTCTGGTTTGTAAACCGAAAATTACACCGAACAAGGCTAGACAATCATATGTATCAACAAAAAAGAGGTCCCATTCCCATACATATACATCACACAAGGGCCACTCCAGGCAAGGGCCAGGCAATCATATCAATATCATCATATGTATCAACAAAAGAGAAGCCCCCATAATTACTGGCCATACACACAAGGCAGGCAATCAGGCAATCAGGATTCAGGCATCACACAAGGCAGGCAATCAGGCATCATATGTGTCACTATCACAATTCACAGGTTTGCAACAAAAGAGAGGCCCCATATGATACATCAGACAGAACACAAGGGCCAGGTAAGGGCCAGGAAATCATATCATCATATGTATCAATAAAAGAGAGGCCCCCATAATTACTGGCCATACACAAGGGCCAGGCAAATTAGGCAATCAGCTATCACTGATTCACACTATCACAGGTTTGCAACAAAAGACTAAAAGAGAGGTCTCATATACATGATACATCAGACACAAGGGCCAGGCAATCAGACACAAGGGCCAGGCAATCATATCATCATATGTATCAAGTTATCAACATTCTGCAAAAGAGAGGCCCCCATAAATTGGCAATCAGACAGTCACAATCAGGCATCAGATTCACAACCACAGCCAGGTTTGCATTTTGCAAACTATATGTATCAACAAAAGAGAGGCCCATATACATGATACATCAGACACAAGTGCAACTGTGCCAGGCAAGGGCCAGGCAATCAGACACAAGGGCCAGGCATTAGTTAGCAATCATATCATCATATGTATCAACAAAAGAGAGGCCCCCAATCCCCATACTGGCCAATACACAAGGGGCAGCCAAAAATAGTATAGTCCAAATTCAAAACAGGCTAAACAGCAATATTACAGACTTACAGTCCAAAGTTTAGACTGTAAACACTCCAGAACAATGCAAATTGAAATATTACAGTCCAAACTCCAAAGTGTCCAAATAGCAAAGGCTGCAAAGCTCACAAGTTCTCTTCTCTTCTTAAACCTTCGTGATTGTTGGTTCCGATGCCATTTTAGACAAATCTATAATCAAAAGAAATGAATATTTATTTTAAGAAACAAAGTAATCTATTAAATTAAAAACCAATAATTGAATTAGATATTAAAATCCAAAATTTTTTACCTATATCATGTGCTTCAAGAGCATCCAAGTCTTCTTCAATACTAATCTTTGTTGATAACATTGTGACCCGAAGCCAATCTTCGGTGCATAAAAGAGCTTGGACCATTCTTGGAGTCAATGAACTCCTAAACGGGTCAAGGATATGACCACCACTACTAAATGCCGATTCGGAAGCAACGGTGGAGATGGGAAACGCTAACACATCGCGAACCATTCGATGTAGGATAGGAAATCTTGAGCTATTAACTTTCCAATACTCCAAGATGTTAAATGTAGAAAGATCATCTTCGGCATCTTCACATAAAAACTTCTCCAATTCTGTCTTTGTCTCCTCACCTCCAACACCGGCTCTCATCCTTTTAAAGCGACTCCTTACATCTAATGATTGAGAAGAGGAAGAGGAAAAATTGGCAATATTGCTTGAAGATTGGGCCATCTCACTCGATTGCTCGTTTGAACTTTCATACCTTATCTTGTAGTCATTAAATAATCATGATGCGGCCTCTTTTACAATCTTCATCTTCTCTAAACTTTCACTCGCACCATAACGAAGTTCAAGAACAAATTGTACATATTGTTCCTTATATCGGGGGTCAAGAAGCACGACAATATAAATCAACATGTTAGTCTTCTCCCAACTCCCCAAATACTTGTCGAACTTCTCTTGCATTTTGTGAGCAATGTTCCTCAATTCTAAATCTCCACTTTCTTGTTGATCTATCAACTCACAAGCGATATTACTAATTTCATGAAGAAAACTATTGCTAGTTACATATAAAGAACCAGAAACACGCAAAGTGAGTTCATAAAACTTTTCAAGAAAAATGCACAACCTTCTTGCATTAGTCCAATCATCCTCTGACGGCAACTCATTGTTTTCATTTCCACTTAACACTTGATTTCTAAAAAATGGGTCTTCATCACAATACCTTCCAAAAGCTCTTTCATACTTGCATGCGGTATTCAACATCAAATATGTGGAGTTCCATCTAGTAGGCACATCCAAGCATAAGGTTTTAGACCATTCAATTTTTTCAATCTCAACACAATTCTTAAACTTTTGTAATCGAGAAGGAGAACTCCTCACATACTTCACGGCTGAGCGCACCCTAGCAACAGAAGAGCCCAATTCTTTAATCCCATCATTAATAATAAGATTAACAATGTGCGCAATACACCTCATATGAAGGTATTTCCCATGTAGCATTGTTCCATTCCAATTATTAAGCCTTTTCTTTAAATAGGCGATCATAGTATCATTAAAAGATGCATTGTCAACGGTTATGGTGAAGACATTTTCAATCCCCCATTCTACCAAGCATCTCTCCACTGCCCTACCAAGTTCGTCACCTTTATGATTAGGAATTGGACAAAAGTTTAAAATTCTTTTGTTTAATTTCCAATCATTATCAATCCAATGTGCAGTGAGACACATGTAGTTGATATTTTGAATAGAAGTCCAAGTGTCTGTTGTAAAAGATACCATTTGACATGTAGCTTTCAATAAATTCTTTAAATTTTCCTTCTCATCAATGTAAAGTTGGTAACAATCTCTTTGGATTGTCCAACGGGATGGGAGATGAAATCTAGGACATGCAATAGACATGAAGTATCGGAATCCAACACCTTCCACTAATTTGAATGGTTGTTCATCAAGAATTATCAAGTATGCAAGCGCTTTTCTTATAGCCACTTCATCATACTCCCAATTGCTAAGACTACCTTCTCCACCACTTCCTCCTATTAGTTGTTGAAAACTTAACATTTTTGTCAGGTTTCTTCATTATGTGGGTTCTTCTTACAATTTTCCGCATGAGTATGCAATGTAGATGTACCATTCACACGTGGATCAGCATTGTACACTTTCTTACAATACTTGCACTCAGCTTTAGCATGTCCATTTTCTTGAAAAGTTTTAAAATGCAACCATACCGTAGATCTTTTCCTTACGCTCTTTCTCTTGGTTTTGTTAGTAGGCTGCTGAGACTCCGCTGGATTCTTTCCTTGATCAACCTACAGACAAATTAAATTTAGATAAGTAATTATTATCATATATTTTAAATTTTCAAGATTTAGAATTTCAGTAAATAAAAATTTAGAAAAGCTTAAAATTAATCAACTAACCTCAACTGAACCTGAAGATGAGCCAGTTGTCAACTGTTCGGGAGGCGGCGGGGATGCTTGAGGTGCAGTTGATGGTGCCAAAGAAGGTCGGGAGCTTGATGGTGCTAAAGGAGGCCGGGAGGCTGATGGCCCCAAAGAAGGAGGCCGGGAGGTTGATGGCCCCAAAGAAGGAGGCCGGGAGCTTGACGGTGCCAATGGAGGCCTAGAGGAGCTCTCTTTCATTTTTCAAATTTCCTTTGGGTGATGCCCTAGACTAGAGAGAAGAAAAATATTAAATATATGCTTAAGCACTTAAGCAGCTTTAATTTAAAACATTAAAGCATTTAAACATATGCAATTACAGAATTACTGAATTACCTAAACTTTCTAGTTTCTAAGATGAAGATTGAAGTGATAACTGATCAGTGATCAGTTATTCAGTTTTAAGTGCAAAATAAATTAGAGCAAAGCAACTGACTGAACTGAGCATTAAGAAAATCACAAGAACTGAAGAAATAGCCTGTTTCAGTGTTAAGTGTTTACTGTTTTGTAACTTTTGTGTAATTTCTCAGAATCTCATGTGAAGCCGTGAAGGAGAAGGATGACCTTTAAACAATTAAACTTGGCTTTTATATTATTTCATCTGTAATATGTTCAACACTCAACACTCAACAGGAAGAAATTCAAGAAAACAAAATCAATTATTCAAAGAATCAAAATACAAATTGCTAAAATGCTACCTACCTGTCTACGAATATTTTCCTTTAACTTTGATTTTTCCAAAAATCCAAGTAATTTAAGTGTTTAGCACAACACTGTCAGTCTGAGTCTGTCACCGAAGTGGTCAAGTAGAATCCTGTTGATTGTTTCCAAGTTTCCAACTGAAAAGGAAAAATAAAAAATAAATCCTTTTGCTTAAGCTAAACAAGAAAAACTGAAAAACCTAGATTAATAAATCACAAAAAAAAAACTAGATTTGGCTATAATTGAATCTTACATAGATGATAGATCCGTGGTTGACTTGAGTTGAGATGTCGATAGAGATGCGATCATGCGAAGAAGATGATGAGGAAGACTAAGGAGGAGGAATCCGTCGTCGGGAGTCGGATCGCGATGGGAGGAGCGACTGGATTAGGGCTCAATCGGTCAGTCCGGTGCCGGCGGAGCCCGAGCCTCCCTGAAGAGTGAAGATGGATGGAGGAGAAGACTCAGATTCTCAGAAGATGGAACGGGATTAGGGCTCGCGCTCGCCCGCCGCTCTTCTTCAATTTTTGATCGAGGGATCGAGAGAGAGAGAGAGAATCAGAGATTCAGAGATCTAAAATTTTTACCCTTTATCTCATGCGACACCGACACGCACGAGGCACACCGCACACGTGACGACTGCGGACTGACGAAGCTTCTGGATGTCGGGGGATTCGGGCGGTGTTCGGGCGGGTCGGTTTTTCATTTTCTGAAACCGACCCGCACCGTAAAAACCGAATTGCCCGAAAAACATAAATACAACCCGCGCCGTTTTAATAAAAACCGAACCGAACCGCCCGAAATTCGGCGGTTCGGTCGGTTTATTCGGTTTTACAGTTTGAATGCTCTCCCCTAACTGGGGGAGACTGTATGAGGGAAAATCCAGCGAGGTGTGCTTAGAAGGGCGACCCTTATGGGTTTGGATGCCACACGTGATCTTGTTATTTATGCGCGCTCCTGTTATTACATGTTACATGATACCTGAGTACAGTGAACTGTTTCTCCCTGCTATCAGGATCCACTAACGCATCACTTGTTTGATGTGCAGTTGTCCTGTGGGATGGGTCACAGGATGATTGCATTAGTTAGGGTATTAAAATATGCTAGACATATGCACTTGCATCATATCCTTCATTGTCTTCAGTGATTTAGTACCTGACATGTATTTTCAAGATACTGACACTTGAGACTCATGTGACATGCATTATGCTGACTGCGTGATGTTCCTGAACCTACCATGATGTTTTATCTTGTGATCTCATGTTCTAGTGATTATACTACACGACAATTACTTGTCCAGGATATTTCATGTTCATTTTATACATGTCACACCATACATGCACGGTCTTATTGTACATGATCTATCTTCTGATTATCCCTGTTACTGTTATTACATTCAGTTTTTGATATTTTCAAACATATTGTTCTTATGTCCTACTTACTGTTACTACATTTTCATATTCTCTCCTTCCTGTTTCGTGTACTCTTGCTAGTCCGCTTCTGACGGACCTTATATTATTTTTCAGTATTTAGATCTGGAAGTTGGTATAAAGAGTTATTCGTAGATCATATTCTGGTTTCGCTGTTCTCCGGTGAGTTCAGTTTTCTTCTTAACTTGTTTTAATTAGATAAAGTGGATGATATTGTTTATGATTCAGTTTTTCATATATGTGATCCCTGCGCTTGGTTGTATGTGCATATATGTGTGCTATCCTACTTGTTATTGACAGCCTAAGGTACTCATGGAAGAAATTTCACTCTTCATGAGTATCTGCTGGCCATCGTAGCGTACCTGTATTTCGAATTTTAAGAAGTAGGGCGTGACAAGTCAAATCTAAGATTTAAATCTGATTATACTCTAAGTTACATAACCAATAGTTCCAATCCAAATCAAGATCATAACTAAGGAGTGGGACATCCTCAAGTTACATGAAATCTAGAAAGTCTCTATACTTAAACCTCGATATCAATAAATATCATTACTCAGATGATTTATTGGTAAATATATCCAAATAAAATACTTGCAACTATTAATCTAAAATCTGTATTATATGATAGATCAAAAATCAAGGTAAGGTATTCTCCCATATGATCAGAATTCAACTATTATTGATCTCATTTAAATATGAATTAAGATCCCATGTAAATCTCAAGTTGAACTCTAGGTCCATATATAAATCCAAGCATCAAGATAACTCAATCTTAAGGTAATATCTCTTTTAATCATATTTATTGTCTAAATGAATTCTCGTCTGTAATATCATCAAATAAATGTCCGATAATATCTCAACTAAATCAACAAATATGAATAAGACCAATCTCAAGATCAATCCAAGTCACAATCTAAGATGTACGACAACTAGCCTATAATCAAAAGTAAATAATCCTCAACACATGCAATGTTACTGACAAAACTCATATGAACTAACTAAATAGGATGATCACTCACTGAGGTCTCATGAAAGAATACAGGTAAGTGATTAAATGAAATGATACAGGTACTCATACAGGTAAAATAAAGCAGATGGTCACATGAAATAAAGCAAGTAGTATATATATATCAAATCATTTGTCACAAAATTCTTATTTAATTGAAGAAGAAAGAGAACACTCACAAAATAGAATTATAGAAGGAAAAGAAAACACTCACAACACAATTAAACAAAGAAGAGAAACACTCACAAAATAGAATTATAGAAGGAAAAGAAAACACTCACATGAAATGACGCGGTTTTGGAACTGAATCGCCGTCTGGTCTTCACTGCATGAACCAGTACTGATCTACAGATCATCCCATGGATCGGTCTTTGAATTGCATGTGTATCGGGTCCACAACGGACAAATCCGGATCTCCCGTTACTGAGTTCGAATTGTCCGAGCGAGTCAAAAACGTTGTAACACGCAACCAAACATACAAATAAATATAAATATACACTTAACACACTCCCTAGCACACTTACACATGCGTGTACACTCACGTACACATACACATGCAAGTGTACACATACCTACACCTATAAATACATATATATACATAAACATACATTTACATAATTATATAAATACATTAATATATACATTAATAGACACTCACACACACCATGCAAATACCCACACACACAAATAATTTCTCACCTACACACCCACACATGCATGTAAAAACCCACGTATGCACACACCAATAAACAATACATCATGCAAACAAAACATGCACATTATTACATGTTTACCCTACACCTATAAATGCACTAACCTCTGGGCGACTTGTGGCGTACCAACGGAGGCTTTGGCGGAGGCGTCGGGGCCGCGGAGAATGTCGTTGGATAGAGAATCTCCCCTAAAGGGCGTGGATGCATTCGCACTCGCTAGCGGTGATCAACGGCGACCCACAGAGAGACGGAAAAGGAGTTTGGACTAGGGATGTTTCAAGGCCAAATGTTTGGAACTTGGCTTGCCTTGGTTGGAGGTTGGCGCACAAGGGGGTGTTGGCCTTGGGATGATGGGTGCTGTCACGTGGCTGCTGGATCAAGCCATGGGGGAATGGCTGCAGTGCGCAAGGCAGCTAGTGGTGGGCAGCACGGGGTTGCCGAGGTGGTTGGCTGGACTGTGGACATGGTGGAGTGCGGCTGTTGTTGTGTCGTGCTCAGCTGCCGCGGTGCTCGGCAAGGAAGAGATGATGGTGGCTGTGAGAGGGTGTTGGCGGCTGTGGTATTGGGGAGGAGGAGAAAATAAGATTAGGTTAGGGATTAATAATTTAGATAGAGATTATATATAAGGTTTAAATTGGGTTAATGGGTATCGGATTTGGATCATGGGTAATGAGTTAATGGATATAGGGTAATGGGTAGAGAGAATGGGTTAGAATCAAGGGAAGGAAGATACTACTACTAATAATAAAAATACAAGGCATAATTATAGTAGTAGTAGTAATAATAATAATCTTAAGGAAACAACCATTATTAATAACTATTAATAATAATAGTAATTACAATAAATAATCGGTAAATCAAAATAAATACTTTAGGAAAATAAAAATACGGTATTATTAGTTAGGAATATTACATTCTACCCACCTTATAAAAATTTCGTCCTCGAAATTTCAATAAAGTAGGGAACAATAAAAATCAAGTTGAGCGACAAGATAATGCTTCCAAGCCGCTTCTTACTATATCATGGGTCCACTCGCTTTCGCTGCGTGCTCTGATTTTTGTTACCGGCTTCAGAATGACGTGACCAATTCTAAGAGACAAAATCAAGAAATAAAATCGGGAAGAAGAATAAGAATCAAGATGGAGTCAAGATTACTTTAGAAAAAGAGTTGAAATCAGGGATATCAACGGATCAAAGAGATAGATATCAAAAGGGGGGACGGTCAATTCCAAATGGACTCAATGTTAATTGTGTGGATCTTATATGTATATTGCAGTGTCAATATATCTTGTCTCAAGTTACTGGTAAGAACTAGGTCCTCTTTTTATGTCAAACCTGGCTCTGATACTAAGAAAATCCTGTTACGCCCTGCTTCCCAAAATACGTGAAAACGGAGTCGCGACGAGAGTCGGCGACGTATATACGCGAGGAAAATACTCACGCATACACACTAAGCCTAAAGTAACCTAAATAAACCATAAAAACTACTACGATAAATCAATATCACTACAATATGACATATATATATCTAATACAATGATAACAGATGAATAAAGGAAAGAAAATGGCAACTGGATGTGAAAAAGATTGAATCAGGAAATAACATGAATAAAAGAGTAAGAATACCTATAATCAAGAAAAGAGAGACTCCAGCTCCTCGTAATGAGTACGATCACACGAACACCTGAACAATATAAGAAAGTGTCCAAAAATCCCTGGATGTGTGAATCCATGGTCGTCAGAAGCGACCTAATGAGTGTGTGTGTAAAGGAAAAGGTGTCGTGTATAACAACGCAAGCAATAAAAACATGATAACTGAAATGAAACATAACAAAATAATCAATGTCAAGAACAAAGATATGAACGATATATAACTGGTATCCTGACCACTAATGTCAAGATGGGTAACCTAGCATATGTCACTAGTGTGGTATAAAATCCGGTCATGTGTACAATCGTATGTTTATTATAATTATATATACGTACAGTCGGGTGATCACGGTCAGTCACAATACATTAACAGTTTATCATTATTAATTATGTTAGCGAACACCAATTGCCACATGTAATAAATGCATCCCATACTATGCCTATCATACGTGCCAATCGAGATCCTCAGTTATTAAAAGTGATCGGTTGGAGACATTGTCTGTGTTTTAGGTGGGTCCCGTGGATCCCCGGGACCACGGCCCAGACCCCTGGCTCTGAACCAGGACCTACCGCAAGGTAGTCAGGAACATGTATAACAGGAACAAGAACAGGACAGGGTGCCATTCACCCTATGGGAACCCTACATTGGAATCCTCTTTCGGCTGCGCAACCTAAAGCCTAGGTCACCCAAAATACAGACGCTGTCTCCTCCATCAATTTTCCCAATCTCAGTGTAAGTTGTTTAATTTCATATTATTAGTTTATCAAGATTATTTAATGTGCGTGTTACTTGAATCACTGGGATAACTCGGTGGGCAACAACGTCAACATGTGTAATCAGAATACCAGTATAACATGATATATAATGTCAGTGAATAGGATACCAGTATAACATGATATGTAACAAGTATAACATGAGAGTGTTGTTACCGTATACAATATTTTCCTAGCAATTATAGTAACATGGACATTATAATTATCAGGTATATGTCATGTATATAATCAGTCAAGTTCTTCAGGTAAATCATGATATTTCAGAATAAGTAATGACCTGCTGGTATGAATAAAATAACCCGGGAATCCTCAAAGTCATCGATATATCCAAGTCCCAATAGATTAAATACATACTCATCTAATTCTAGCCAATTATCGCTATCCAATCTTAATTAAGACCATCATACACTCTCACTTCCATTAAGTTTAAACACAAGATTTAGAAATCCAAGTAACTAGTCAATCATGCATATACATACCACCAGATCAGGTCAAACCAAACTACGTTTACTCCTCAATCCAAGGTCAACTCCAACTCAATTGAGTCTATTAACAAATTCAAGTCCAATATCTCGTCTTTTAATAAAGAGTCTCCAAATTAATCAATCATCATTTATCTAACCAAACTCTCACCTATTTTATCATCAATAAGAATAATCAGATATGCTGATAATATCACCCAGATATCCACTCATATACATACCGTCATGAACCAGTCAAATCTAAGATTTAAATCTGATTATACTCTAAGTTACATCACCAATAGTTCTAATCCAAATCAAAATCATAACTAATGAGTGGGACATCCTCAAGCTACATGAAATCTAGAAAGTCTCTATACTTAAACCTCGATATCAATAAATATCATTACTCAGATGATTTATCGGTGAATATATCCAAATAAAATACTTGCAACTATTAATCCAAAATATGTATTATAGATAGATTAAAAATCAAGGTAAGGTATTCTCCCAATGATCAGAATTCAACTATTATTGATCTCATCTAAATATGAATTAAGATCCCATGTAAATCTCAAGTTGAACTCAATCTTAAGGTAACATCTTGTTTAATGCATATTTATTGTCTAAATAAATTCTCGTCTGTAATATCATCAAATAAATGTCTGATAATATCTCAACTAAATCAATAAATATGAAACAAGGCCAATCTCAAGATCAATCCAAGTCACAATCTAAGATGTACGACAACTAGCCTATAATCAAAAGTAAATAATCCTTAACACATGCAATGTTACTGACGAAACTCATATGAACTAACTAAATAGGATGATCACTCACCGAGGTCTCATGAAAGAATACAGGTAAGTGATCACATGAAATGATACAGGTACTCAGACGGTAAAATAAAGCAGATGGTCACATGAAATAAAGCAAGTAGTATATATATATATATCAAATCATTTATCACAAAATTCTTATTTAATTGAAGAAGAAAGAGAACACTCACAAAATAGAATTATAGAAGGAAAAGAAAACACTCACAACACAATTAAACAAAGAAGAGAAATACTCACAAAATAGAATTATAGAAGGAAAAGAAAATACTCACAACACAATTAAACAAAGAAGAGAAACACTCACAAAATAGAATTATAGAAGGAAAAGAAATCACTCACATGAAAAGACGCAGTTTTGGAACCGAATCGCTGTTTGGTCTTCACTGTATGAACCGGTACTGATCTACGGATCATCCCATGGATCGGTCTTTGAATCGCCTTTGTATCGGGTCCACAACGGACGAATCCGGATCTCCTATTACCAAGTTCGGATCGTCCGAGCGAGTCCGAAAAGTTGTAACACGCAACCAAACATACAAATAAATATAAATATACACTTAACACACTCCCTAGCACACTGACACATGCGTGTACACTCACGTACACATACACATGCAAGTATACACATACCTACATCTATACATACATATATATACATAAACACACATTTACATAATTATATAAATACATTAATATATACATTAATAGACACTCACACACACCATGCAAATACCAACACACACAAATAATTTCTCACCTACACACCCACGCATGCATGCAAAAACGCACGTATGCACACACCAACAAACAATACATCATGCAAACAAAACATGCACATTATTACATGTTTACCCTACACCTATAAATGTACTAACCTCGGGGCGACTTGTGGCGCACCAACGGAGGCTCTGGCGGAGGCGTCGGGGCCGCGGAGGATGTTGTTGGATAGAGAATCTCCCCGTAAATGACGTGGATGCATTCGCGCTCGCGGCGGCGTGATCAACGACGACCCATGGAGAGACGGAAAAGGGGTTCAGATTAGGGATGTTTCAAGGCCAAAATGTTTGGAAC